>JABYQS010000350.1:0-28053 GCA_022592435.1 Cerioporus squamosus
GCGTGGCTGGTTATGCCAGACCAACAGAACAGCGTTCGCGCTCGTCAAACATGCCGGGGATGCATGCAATGTCCCCGGCCGGGGGGCAACTTGCCCCTAGGCGCAACTGCCAGCAGAGCACGCCAGCAGAAGGCGCGAGAGGCGCCCGATCACAAAGGCAGGTGCGACGTGACGCCCTGCCCTGCGCGCCTGCACCACTCTATCACGAGATACGCAAGCACGTGAGTTATGTCACGTGATCCTGAAAACGGAAAGAGAGTCTTGCCCAGAATACCCCAGAAATGGCGCATATCAGTACTCTAAGGTGCTGGCTCCACCGCGATTGCACATAAGAGTACGAGGAGGAAGCCTCGTCCCCCCCCCTCTACCCCTCCTCCCTGAAAAGAAACGGTCCTTTCTCTTACAACAGCTCGCGGATGCTGCCGGACAGCTGCTGAGCCAATTCACACTCCTTCACACCGCTTGCTGTAATCACCTCGCATAAATTCGGACTCTGAAAGACAGTATGGCTGCCACATCTCTCCACCACCCACCATCGCCCTCATCTACCCCCATAGGCAGAAGGCGGAACGACGACCTGCGACGCCCACCATGCCCAGAAATGCCATCCCGCCGCCGCAACGAGCATCGCCCCTCCTACTCTACGCCCGCTGGAAAGACGAGGCACGTCCAAGCGATGGAGGAGGTCGAGGGGAGCTGAAACACATGTACGAGCTGGCAATTCTGCCTGATGAACCTATCACGACCGGCAGGCGAGTCAAAATCATCGCAGTCACCCCCATCGCGCACTGCTTACCTCAAGTCCCACACAACCAGCATGACTCATACGACCCTCATGTCGTAGGAAGAGTGGTAGGAATAGCGAGGAGAGGAGACGGACGCTCGCGAGCAAGGATAAGGAACGACTGTAGAGGGAATGCAGTGGCAGAGGTTGACTTGGACTTCCCTGACCTAGCGGAGGCGCGTAGAAAAGCTACCCGCCGCCGCGAGCCTGGGAAGAAGAAGGCTGAGAAAGACGGAGATGAGGATGCCGAAGAAACTCCACTATACCCTCTCACATGTCTACAACCATGGCCGACGAAGTGGGAGTGCGGAGGCACAGGATGCTTTCTGACGCATGGTCCATGCGAACTCATGTACATATGACATGCCGGCGGCAGCACTAGCCACGGGACAACAGATCCACCGACTAAAAGTAGCTGGCATCGATAGATAAGACCGGAGAAAAAAACATCACTAGTGCGATAGAACATACCACGAACTTCGAACGGGCGATGCAGCACCGCCGATCTCCACGCAAAGAACAAAGACACCTGCTCAGCCCGCCCCCAGGCTTGATAGAGGGTGACGTAACACCCCTGCCGAAGAGGAAATGCTATCATGCCGAGTGAGCGAAGGCAAACGACGCAGCCCCACGGCAGAGACGTACCGGTTCTAGACCCATGGACTCCTGCAGTCCATAAGGACGAACTGCTAAACAACGGATGTACAACCTGCAGATATCTGCACCGCATCGACGCCGATGAAGAACAGAGTACGGTCTTGCCGGAGAACGCCCCCTTACGGACCCTACGCTAGCTAGAGGTAACTTGAAGCCTCGGGAGGACATTAGCGAAAAAAGAAAAAACGGTGTATGAATTCAAACTGTCAAACGATCAAATGTGCGCCGCGGGCGGCCGGTATGGCCACTACGTCACCAGGACACCAAGACATCGCGAGACAATGATCCCACGACAACGAGCTAGCTCTAATACGCAATAAACAACGTAGCATCCCTTCAGTCAAAGCCCTGAGGCACCGGGCGAGCGCCACGGACAGGAAGGAAGAAACTGCGCACGAAAACCCACCGGTGCCACCCCGCTGGAGGCCACGAACAAAAGAACATCTTGAATGACGTGCACGGCTAATAACTGGAGACCAGTATCGTAACTCAGGCCACGGGGGCGCACTACTGACCTCGTTGCCGACGGCGCTATCAAAATTGCGTCAGGAGCGTCGGAGGACGGCTGAAGCGTCTCTGCATAGTGCACACGGCTGACGACAGTGAATCAGCATCAGAACACGACTCACAGACGCGCACTACGGACCCCATCGCCAAAAAACGGCAACATCAGGGACACGACCCAAGGGCGCGTACTACTGACCTCGCTGCCAATGGCGCAGGCAAGGGTACCAGAGGCGTCGTAAAAGTGGCGGACGCGTCTCTGAAAGGCGTACAGGGCTGGCGACAGGAAACCAGGAGTCAGTATCGGAATACAACCAACGAGTCCACACTACCGACCTGGATGCCGACGAACATGCTCGAAGGTTTTGGAAGAGTAACCAAAGGGACTCGCGATTGGGTGAAAGCCGCTGCATAGAACCCCTGGGCGCGGACCCCAAACCGAGCTACGGCCCCTGGAATCGCGTCCTAGAAACGAGCACGGTTGCACAGGCGGACGGACATGGAGAGGACGTAAGTAATGGAACAGGCAAGGCGGACAAGTACTACGGACCTTGCTAGGAGCGCCACAACGCTCCTCTTGCGAGCACGGCCGAACTACCTCTCCGTTTCCTGCCGGGCAGTGCGCGAACGGGCCTGGTCGAGGCGTGCCTCTAATGATAGTACGTCAGTAGCGGCAATGGGCCGAGGGCGAGCACCGCCGACTGTCGCTGCGGGCGGCGTAAACAAGGCCATCCAAGGCACCCACGAGAGGCTGGTGCGGAACTCCCTGATTGGACAAAAAGCCGCGGCGTCAGCTGGAAGGAGCGAAGGAGGAGGCGGGTAGTAGAACGCGTCTGGAGAAACTCTGAATAAACCTGAGCTTGTATGAAGCCTGGGCGCCCTTTCGTCCTGCTGGCACGAAAACCGCCTGCTATCGCGAGTCAGTGTGTATACCTGCTGCTGCACGAGTCACGCACCTGTCGCCAGCGCAGTAGTTTCCGATACCCAGCGCGATGAGGTGGTATGAGTACGTGCATGTGGCTGGTATTTTGGGGAAATATTACTTTCATGGATGCATAACGAAGGTAGATAGACAGCAACACAGGTTGCTCTGGGCAGTATAGTGAGGCACAGGGGCAACTTGGTACAAGTTTCAGTGCATGACGTAGGTTGCTATGCTGTGACACAGGTTGCTCTTTGGAGAGCAATGCTGCACAGGTGGAAACTTCAATGGAGCACAGGTTACAAAGCTGAAATGTGCAGGTACACAACACATGCATAGGCACACATGCATAGTTATTGCTACACAGGTTGCTGCTCACAGGTCTTATACAATGTCAGAACAACATGCAGGTAGCAAATTTGGCCTTAGACCATAACTTGCACATGATATGTTGAAATATCCACAATAAATAATATTTTGCTTCTGCGAAATATCATGACTAACTGGGTTCCCGAAGAAACCATCTCGAAGGCAGTGCCACCATGAAGGCATACTTACAGTGGCTGCAGCAGGCCACACACTTCCAAGGCTGAGAGGATCCCAAGCCTCGGAGTCGAGGATTGCTGGGTGGCATGTCCAAGGCATGTCAATCATTCTCATGAGAGTCTACACATCTGCCGTGATGTGTGTTAAGCAAGTGTTCGAAGTCACAGTACGTAACTGGCACATATAGCTCCCTCCAGTGCGCACACTCGCCGGCAAGTCTGAACGAATGTGGGGACAGGGGTGTCGGTTGAAACAAAAATTCCTGAGTTCCGGAATCTCAAGTGCAGAGTTCTGTGGTGCGCTGTGGTTGGACCACCGCCACTGTCTGACGATGGTGCGGCACGCCAGAAGCGGAGGGTGTATAAGTACGAGGGGTCAGCACGGCCAGAGCTCAGCGCGCAGAGCTCATCCCCATCCTCTTTCCTGTCCTTGCCCTAACTACGGTCACTCTCCCGCTCGCAGTCGTCGCTGGGCTACATCCTCCACCCCGTTCCACCAGCCAGTGTGTGGCCGCGGCGATCGTTGCTGTTTGAACCTTGCAGTGAGTCCACATATGTCTGGGTCTGCTCCCGTTCTGACATCCTCACTGGAGAGCACTGAATGTCTTCCGTGCTGCTTAGTATCTGCCTGCGGAGACGCATGAGCTTGTGCAGAGGGCGGATGACAGGGTTAGCCGGCTGGATTGGACTGCGAGAAGGAGCCTGCGGCCGCGATGTGATGAGAAGGATATTGGGAGGGATGTAGTCCCTGGAGAGCGACCAATGTATGCATGTGGATAGACATTAGAGAGAGAATGAACGTGCAGTGCATATAGCTTGCTCAAGCAGTGAAAAATGAGCGATGTCGCACCGTACCGAGAGCGCGAGGCTAGAATATAGTGCTCCATTAGCAGCAGGTCATAGGTACAGGCGGCTCTCAGCCGGGGACTACGAATGGATCAAGAGCAGAGCGATGTATGCGAGGAGAGCGTGTGCGGTGTGCACTGTGTCGCAACCAGGATGAAGGTGGTGTACAAGCGGGGAGACATACCGGTGTGGACTCTGTGGAGCCTTGCAACGACACTGGCAGTGACGTTCCTCAGCACACGATCTTCGCCTGCGCGAGATGTGAAGCTCCCAGTCTCGCTCCCAGTCTCCCATGGTTACCTCCAGGTCTGCTTCGATGTGCTCACTGCTCCTCCGCACTGGTGGCGGTGACTCCTCAATGCTGAGCTCGCCGCTCACGGATATACACTATCGTGCTCTTGCGTGCTGTTCTTCAAGCTTAACATCACCTGCATGTCGGCCCTGCTGCGGCGTGTGTGTACGGATGCGAGGTGCAAAGAGGACAAATAAGGTGTGTAAGCAGGCTGCGAAGATGATGAACACCCACTGTGCGTCTCTGCTTTACTCTCCGACGCGCCAGTGCTCACCTATCTTGTCTATCTCCAGCTCTCGTCGTCTCTGTCACTGAGACTGGCGTGCCCAGCGGCGGTGCAATCGAAGACATGCTGATGCGGAGGTACGCACCTAGTCGTGAGCATGCAGAAAAAGAACACTCACCTGTGCGCTGTAGACCATGCTGCTAGCTATCCGAGGACGAAGTGCAAGGTGAGCATACGTTATTGGGATGTCGTTCGACAGTAATCCGCATCTATCATGAGTAGCCGCCTCCCACGTGCGTGGAGCATGCCGTGGCTCACGGCGCCGCCCTTGCCGACGTTGTTCTCAACAACGACAACACCGCCGTTGCTCTGGGAGGTACTGCATGCTGAGCATGAGCACCAGGTCGGCAGTGCCATCGTGCGAGCCGTCGTCGACGATGAGGACCTCTTCCAAGCGGCCCTGGGCCATGTGTATAGACTCGAGGTGGGAGTCCGTCCTGGAGAACATGTCCGGAAGGGCGGCGGACGCGTTGTAGGCGGGGATGACAATGAGGAGGTCGACGGAGGGCGAGTCACGGACGGAGGGCAGGGTGAGCTTGGCGGCGGGTTTGCAGGGCGAGTGGTAGGTCCTTTCGGACAGCTTGGGGACGATCGTATGCGGCGAGCAGACGGCGAGGAGGGTGTACGCCTGCAGACAGTGTCAGCAGCTGGAAGAGACAGAGGCTTTGGGACACGCTCAGAAAGCGACAGAGTCGTGACTATGGATTGTCGTCAACCTCGCGGTGCACACTCGGAAGCAAGGGCCCGCGGCTCTTAGAACAAGGATGAACGGGTATTGATCTTTGCGCAGGGGGAGTGAATGCAGGGTGCGAGACTTACCATGCCGAGGGTGGGGGCGCGGAGGTCGAGGCCGTTTTGAACGAGCATCGAGGTGTCCATGGTGTGGAGTGGTCACCTCAGGTCGGCATCGGCAGTGGAGGACGTCGAGAGAAGGAGAGAGATGGCGGACAAGGGTGATGAGAGGAAGGAGACATCGCGTCGCAGACACGAGCTGGCTGTGAACTGGACGCGCTCTGTGGTCCATCTTATCAGCGCGCGAGATTAGATACATAGATGCCATTACGTCTGTGAGCGGAATTACTGCCTTCCACTCTCCGTGGTCCTGCTCGGACCACTCCTTGACTACGCTCCGTCTTGCGCACTCTCGGGCTCGAAGATGGCCAGGAGGCTTGCAACCTGGACACTACTTGCACCTGGACATTGTAGACTCTCCCTCCCCGCGGCCTCAAGATGAACGGCGAGTGCGTACACAGACTCGGTGCATTCTACACCCCTGCGCGATCTTACACAGTGACTGTGCGCGCCCTTGCAGCTCAGGAAAACACCTCTGTACTACCTCCATGTCGCCAACGGCGCAAAAATGGTACCTTGAGCGTGGTACTCAATGCCCCTTTCGTGCGGCAGGGTTGGTGCAGGTATGTCGTACCTCTTCTGTTCGATCCCGTTCCTGTCCCTCCCGCAAACAAAGCCCGTGTACTTGAGCCTTGGACGCATCGACACTGCCAGCCTGCGACGTTGCGGGCCACTCTGCGCTCAGCACGTCACCTCCCCTCGACGACGTCTCTCCTCACCGGCCTCACCCTCTCTGGCAGCCCCATCGGAGATCCCCCTTTCTAGACCTGCCTCTTGCCTCTCGCCCCGGCCTTCACTCAATCTGTGTTCGTGACGCCTTCCCCTAGCATGCCCGACCTTCTGCACCGCGACTCCGCCCCCGCACGACGCTGCCTTCTGCCCCGGCCGCCGGTGCCAGCAGCCAGACACACCTCATCCCCGCACTACCACTCCCGCATCACCCGAACGTGCGTCGGAGCACGATGGTAGGAGTCTCGAATGTGTCTGGTGGGATAAGCTGGTAAGTCCTCGCGTTATTGCACTGTCTGCACGAACACCCACCCGGTACTCTCGACGACGCGCTGCAGCGACGTGCTCCAATGTGTCAACACAATCGGAGTACATCGCAACGTGGGCCGCACTCCGCCTTTCCTGCGTTTTCTCGCAGTTCTGCTCCCAGTGTCTCGGAAGCCGCCCCGTCGCGCAAAGGACATCGCGCTCATGATGCGATCTTGGGGTGCGTCCATACGTGCAGCCAAAGTTACCTGGGCTTTCCAGCCTGGACACGCGCCCACTGAGCTGCAACATGCTCAGCTCACCCGGGTGACTCAAGTACGAGCCGGCCAGCAACGCCCGCTACCGCGACATTGGGTGTCGGACCTCTCAGGATACCCGCCCCCAAACATCCCGCTTCTCGAGCTCGCGCTGGCTTGTAGATGGCAACGAGCCTTGTAACACGAACACTTCTCGTGCGGGCTACGACTGGGCACCGCAGACTCTCACTGTCCGCACAGTGGATGGCGAGTGCGTCCAGAGACTCAGTACGTGCTCTACCGGCCAACCGCGTTCCAGACCAGCTGAACACATCCTTGCAGCTCATGGACCACCTCTCACAGCACTTGTACCGCACGTGAGTTCCATTTACGCCGCGGCTCCTTAGTAAATCCCTACTCATGTGCAGACTACGTGTACGGCGGCAGGAATGCAAGGAGGTGTCTGGAGGTGTGGACAGGCAGAGGTGCAGGGGATGTGGGATGTGGATTGGCGGGAGGACAATTACTGGGGCTTCGGCGCCCACTAGCCCAGGGTCTCGTGAAGCAAAACCCACCTCGCACAACACGTTCGCGCTTCTCGGATGTCCGCGCTTTGTTAGCCACACACGCACACACTGCTGTACTACGCGCTGTCTGGAATGCGAGATTTACCGCGCCTGTGGTAGTGTAGCAACAAATATATTTGGTTTCTTCCGCTTGATCCTCCCGGATTGCTTAGACTACTACAAGTTACAACATCGAGAGCGACGACTGTACGAGATGAGCACGCAACTAGAACAGCGAAGCGATGCTCAAGTTCGAGGTTCCCGCTTGCACAGCATGCAAGCGCCTTCGACTCGACCATGACCAGGACGACGGGACATACAGGGCCACTGAGGAATCAGGATGAGTAGACATACATACTGCATGCAACCCCGCTGAAGATTTTCTCTCTTCCAAGCCTCAGACTTCCTCCCTTCCGGGCCTCAGACTTCTCGACTTCAAGTTCCCCCTCTCTCTCTTCGAAACCTCCCGACTCGGACGGTGTCGGACCAGCCGGGGCGTTATGTAGATCTGTCACGTCAGGCTCACTGTCTTATTGTACCATAGCATTCTGTATGTGGAAAGAATCCTGCCAGTTCATGCAGACCGCTCAAGAAAAACGCAAGGTGGTCAGGATGAGTGACGAGAGCCATGCTCAGTGGGACCTGGATCCTTCAAGTTCTGTGTGAGTTATGTAGTTTGCTACTTACGTGGGACAGTCGATGTGCCACACTTACTTACCAAACACGAGCGACTTGGTCAGGGTCGCAGAAGTCCTCGAGAAGCAGTAGCCCTTCCACGTATCGACGCACTCAGGCTCTCGAAACTAGGGTGGTCATAAGCGCTGAAAATGTCACGCTCAGCCGGTTGCCTCTATGTAGGCTTATTAGCAAAAGTAAACTATTTTGGCACCTAGCTTGACCTATCACAAAGCTAACAGGGCCTTTTCTGGGCTTATAGAGCCATAAGAAACCGCTACACAATTCGAACAAGGTCAGGCGCTAGCATGCCAGTCCGCACAGTGACTTGTCACCAGTGCGTCACAGGTACCGGCGCTCTCTGTTGGGCGCATATCAGCGGGCTTCGAACTGGGCTGCTTCTGGCAGGCACGATACTGAACTTCTCGCTTACAGAGTGGTTCCTCATGCATGATCCAAGACCCTTTGGTTGAACGCACAGTGTAAGTCCCATATATCATGCATGGCAGACTTCTGGCCTACTGACCTGATGCTGAGTAGTCTACAGAGTGAGAGTAAGGGGATAATGCTTGGCCAACAGCGTGACAGCTCAGACCGCTGCGTTACATAGATTTGCGTTAATATTCATAAAGCTCTGACTGAAAAACCAGGATTATCTCAGCGTTGAGTTTTTGCTGCAGGCGGACTCTCTTTTTTGCAGCTCTTACTCTCACTTTCACTGTCATTTGGCTCTGTCTCAACGTCCACCAACGTCTTTGCCTCCGCTCGTTTTTCATGGCTTCGCTGCCGGCTGTCCAGTACATAGGATGCCAGGTCGCAAACTGTGACCACTCGTGCGGCCTCTTCGTACCGGAAGCCGCTCCCGTTCTATCAATGGACGCTCTTGCCGATGCAAAGTATCTGGCTACGAAGTGCCTCATATGCCACCATTATGGGGCGCAGCATATAGCTGCTCGTACGGTGGTAAGTCATCCGAGCTTTGGCACACTCTGGCCGCTCACCAACGACTATGGCAAGCCTGTATCCGAGCCGCACTCGGCCTCCGCTCCACCCACTGGTTTGCATCCCCAATCTGCTACTTCATCTGCTTCCACGGCACCACGCTCCTCCTCTTACGGACCCGGTCGCTCGTACGGGGCAACGGAGGCGACCCTCTCAGGCTCTCGTTCTGGTGCCCTTCCAACGTTCCTGTCACAAGCTGAGAGGAGAGAACAACGAGAGAAAGTACAGACGACGGATGAGGGTCAGAGGGCGTTCAACCCCGCTGCTAAGGTAAGTGGGAGTGACTTGATCCTTGCTTAAGCTTACATGGGTGAACTGGGGCCCCGCCCTACGCAGGCGTACGAAGCGTCCGCTCAGCTCAAGTCGAAGGCTGTCCCCCAAAAGCGGAAGAAACACTCCGCCCCCGCCTCTGCCAACGCTACTTCAGCCTCTCAGGCTGCTGGCGGGAAGAAGGCTCGCAAGGATGCTCCTGTTCCGACGAAGGAGTACACCGTCGTACTGGTCGAGGCCACCGATGAGGTGCATGCGCATGAGTATCCGAAACCAAACCTAAAAAAGTGAGTTCCCTCGTTTGTCCTGCCCTCGGCCAATCGGTGATTAGACTGCTTCACACAAGACTGCAAGACTTGAACGATGCTGGACATGTGCAGCCTGTGACGCTTCCGAAGCAGGCTTCTAACGACGTTCTGAAAACGGCGGTGATCTCGGCTTTCACCGTCAAGCCGGAGTTCGCTCAGGTCAGCGACCCAGGATGGCATCTGCTTAAGGTCGACATTCAAGGTCCGGGTCGTACCAGCCTTCTCAAGCCGGTTCCCCAGGGCGATATGAACAAGGTCACGTTCCTGGAGTGGGAAAAGTGAGTCTCTACTCTCTCTTGCACGCAGTGGCAACGGTAACTGAAATGCTCTGTCTTTCAGAGCTCTGATGTCCACGTCTATACGAGGAGCAGGAGCCGCATATCATCACCTCATCTTCATCTCCTTAGTCTCTGGTGCAGGGAACTTGGCTCTCAGCCCGAGTACGGAGTCAGACGCTTCAGATGCCGAGCCTATGACCGGCTTGGAGGCGGAAGACATCGAGGATGCTCCACCCACCACAAAACCTGCTGCATCAGAGCCATTGCACCCCAGTCACCTCGATGACTCCGATCAGCCACAAGAGACTCCGAGGACGTCTATGCCGCATGCACAGAACACAGTGAGTACTTTCTGTTTCTTTGCGTTCGGAGGCGTTCACTGAGATCAATATTACTAGGAGAGTGTGCCCATGTCCCACAGGACCTTGCGCCGGTTGTTGAGGAACATGGAAGCTCCTGACAAGGATGAGAAGTGGGTAAGCATGCATGCCAGTGCCTTCACACTCGGGCTCTCTGTACTGACGGTCGATCGCAGTGGCTGTGGACTCCGTCCGGCTCTCCGTTCGAGGAGTTTGCCAGGCACACGTCGATGATCGAGTTCGTCTTATCGCCTTGGCTCGGAGACCGAGGCCCACTACTCGATCATATGGCACTGCTCTGTGAGCTCCCTCGGGCAGTGTACGGTCCTCTCCGCTTCCTCAGCGAACTCGCACGCGAGGGCCGTAGGGCTGCACCCAAGGGTGATCCAGAGAAGTTCATAGAATTCCAGTACGAGGTCAAGTTCACGGAGCTGTTCGCTATCGGTCCGGGAGGCCTTCATGGCGTACTAGATCCTCTCGATCACCTCTACGAGTTTGTCACCGAGTACAGTGGCCTCAAGGCGAGGCAGCGCGACGAAGCATTCTCCCAACTTAGGCAACTATCGGACGATTGCCTGTGGCTCGTTCAGCACTTCCGTTTCAAGATAGCTCGAATACTCTATGATCCTACTGGCGGGTTCCGAGAGTTCGAGGTCGCCTACAAGAAGACTGAGTTCTATATGGATGTGAGTCGCTCAGCCTTCGAAACTCCTGCTCGTATGTGCATCGATAGGCTATAGCTCATGCCATCATAGGTCGCAACCATCGAACAGTGGAAGGCGACGGAGATGCGAGAATTCCTCCCTCGGCGCACCTGGATCAAGACGTGTAGCATCGACCGCATCGTCAGTATCCTCACTGACGCGTTCGGTCACACTTCAGACTACACGGAGATGACCAGTTTGACGCTCCAGAGTGGAGGGTGCGGTGTTGAAGCGGTGCTCACCGACCTCGTCTGGCCTTTGCTGGACGTTATAGACGATGCACACCCCAACTACTGGGAGGTCAGACGTATACTGGAGGTGTTCTGCCGTGAGCTCACCAAGAAGCTGAATCAGTTCCGAGCAGTTAGTACTTCCATTTACATGCTGGTCGACGTCCCTGCTGACGTAGCACACAGGACAAGGAGAGGGAAGATCGTGAACGTCAGGGTTACCATGATCCCGACGATGCGAACAACGGGAAGGTAAGCCATGTACCTTAAGCCAAGGCGGTTTGCAAGCTGACAGCCTGCGCCGGGACAGGGCAAGGAGAAGGCGACCGCGTCTGAGAGCAGCGACGAAGACTTCCGCTTTCACTACCAACCTTACGAGCCAAACTCACCTCCTCCGACTTTCCACAACGAGTCTTCCTCCCCTGCACCAGAGGAGTCCGAAGCTGGAGCGCATCGTTCTCCCAGCCCACCTCCGCCTCCCGCACCTGAAGAGCCAGCCACTCCCGAGCCTGAGGATCCGGAGGAATTGATCAACGGCATACCGTATTCGACAGCCCTTGTGATTGCACAGAAGCTTCGCGACAAGAGCTGGAGGATGATCGTGAAGACGATAATAGAGAAGCTCAATCATCCGCTCACGCCGCTGCCTGACAACTGGCCCACCTCTGACATCAGTCCCCATCGTCAGTACATGGTATTGTGTCCGGTAAGTCGCACTACCAGCTCACTTCTCTGCTCAGCTGAGTCTGACGATGTTGTTTAGCTCTATCATCCGGACCGGAACAGTATGCTCTCAGTTGCCTGGAAGACCATCATTCACCACATCACTCAGGCCATACTCGCCAAGCGGCCGGTGGGGAAGCATTAACCAGCAGTCACTCATTCGTTCAGGTAGTTCGCATCCATTCAAACCTCATTGATAGTGTCGTCAAAAAATCCTACTACCTCTTCCTTGTCCCAATATCCTAGATCCATTTAGTTCGACTTTGCTTTCTGCCTGTCTACATCTTTAACTTATCTTCTGCTGTACGTGTTCCTAGTCGAATCGTCCAGCCAATACACGAATTTGTTTAATATGACTCCCAAACGGAACCGCATTCAACGACTTCATGCAGTGGACGATGTCCTCTTGGAATCGCGAACTCTCTGTGGGAATCACCCAGGTTCTGGAGACTTTCGGCGACAGTCTCATGCTTGGACTTTCGAGCGGGACGTCAATGCCATCCAGAGGAGAACTGGATAGTAGTTAGCTAGAAGTGCTGCTTGTGAGAGGGACAGGCATTGTGCGCCGCAGGCGGGGCCGCACGAAGGAGACCTCGACGCGTTATGTCACGCGACGATCACACGTTACTGGCTGGTGTTCGTGGTCTGCAGTGAGGATAGGCGCCCTGCCTGGTTCGATTTGTGTAGTAGAATCTATTCACTGTATCACCCCCAGACATGAACCAAGGATACGGGAATAGTTTCCCCTAGGTGCCAAAATCGGTTTTGACCAGTGTTTGGTTCGAGTTTGAGGCAGGAACAGGTTGGGCTAGTGAGGCGTGGCAGCACCGGCGCCTAGGGTCACCGATGGCACTTGGCGAGTCGCGTGCATCGCTGCGGCCATCTGTGTCTCCTTCCACCACGATCCTCCTCCCCTCTGACTCGCGGTCTCTCGTCTCGGGCTTGCTGCCTGGTCTGGCATTGATACACCTCGGACTCTGCGTCTTTGCCCCCCGTCACTCGCCGCTGCACTCCGGACGTCGAACACAACACACTGGCAGCAACTGGGATTGGAGGCCGCGTTGGAGAGCCTGGGAGCGCCTTCTACGGCTGGGAGGCTCTAGGAGCTAGCCAGGACTTGAATAAGCTGCTGAGAGAGATTGAAGGTGAGTGGTAGGCTCTGTACGAGGGCTCGAAGTACGTACCTATCCCCATCCCCTATGCGCACCTCTCTGGACGACTGCAACACGTTCATGTCGACGTACATACGATGCTGTTCTCCGTCGCTGGCGGCTCACTATTACGGCTGGGAGACCATTGTCTTGCCGCCATCTGCAGCCCAGGAGTCGCATCGCGCGGACACAAGACTTCTGCGGCTGGAGTCGGCAACGGAAACGCAAACGGAGACTGCGAGAACAAGGTGAATTGTCCGGAAGGTAGAGTATAGCAGAGAAGGCAAAGGTTGGACTGACCTCGCGCACATTCTGCTAGCTGCCGTCAAGAGCCCCCCGGAGGACCTCGGGAGGATGTCTGCCGCAATCTCCACGTCATGCGGACATCCTTTGCGACGCGGACACCATATTTTCCGCGCCCAGTGCTGCCTTGGAAGCTCACAGTCGCTGCGGGCGGCCTTTGCGATGCCGCGGCGCTGACATCAAGGTGAACAGAAGTCTGAGGCGCGTATGGAGAACACCGCGGACAGGCGTTGATGTCTCGAAGGACAGATCCCGCCGCGCCAAGCATGGAGAATGTCAGCTGGCGACGTTCACGACGGCGACAGAGGTCTAGAAGTCAGGTTGCACGCTGGGCACTGAGTCGTTCGTGCGTCTCGACGCAGATCGACTCCTGTCGGCGTTACGAGGGGCTGACTCCCTCTCCCTCTAGAGAGCGGCTGCAGCTTGCACATGGGCCACCGCCATATCTCTGACTCGTTCTCCGGGCAGAAGAACAGCAGCTTGAGACCAGGCAGACATACAGATACGGAAACATCGCACCCACCGTCTACAACAGCGTGCAGCAGAAGCAAACGCCGGCCGCCGTTCGACGGCTGAAGACTCTGCTCGCGCAAACGGCGGATTGGTCACTGGGTCCTCGGGCAGGGGAGCCTGGACGCATCACACTGCACGGGAGGTATGTCCCATGGCATAAGTTGAACGGCGGAGGTCGCAACACCCAGCGGCACGAGCGTACGCGGCGGCTGGCCGGTGACTCTTCAGGTTCGACGCACTCGCATTCCAAGTATCGTGCGCTGCCAACGAGAGTTGACGTATCGCTCAGGGTGCGGCACGGTCTGGAACACCGTCTTGCGGGTGGCATGGACACGGCGAACCGCGAGGCGTGCTTCCTGCTTCCTGCTCTATCGCTTACGGAGCGGACACCTCTGAACAGTGGACCGACTTGCAGCGGCCGTCTCGTCCCAGGACGGTGTTAAGCACCGTGAACCTTGAACGGCGGACTCGCGCATCAAGCAGGCTGAGCCAGGGGACGGACGAGTGATAGGGGCAAGCCGACCCGAGCTGCGGACGACTCGGACCGTGGTCAACTCGCGGTCTTCTTGTCTTCTGCAGTCTGGGAAGGAGGCCGCAGGCTCCGACGACTGTGACATCCTACTATTCCTCCTGCTCGGCGTCGACGTCGAAGTGGACGACGGGTGCGAACGATGATACGCGCTGGCTCCGGTATCTCAGTCGTAAGTTCGTAAGTCAGAAACGTTCAAGATTGCGCAATGTACCTCGTCGACCTCTCCGCCCTCTCTCCCGACCCCTGGGCCATGGGAGCTGGGCTGCGACTCGGACTTACCTCACGGGCCATTCTCCTACGGCGACGTAGTGGCAGACTACATACCTAGTTGCCTGCGGGGTTTTGCCGGAATGCATGGCGAGCGAACACGGCACCTCCGACGACGTGCCTGCCTCTGGAGAGGTCTTGACGACAGTGATCCAGGCCGTGCGGTATGACCCAGAGCTGAGGTTCTGCTGCGTCGTGGCCGCCCTGATCTCGCTCCCTGGCCTTGCGACACCATCCCACTACTAGTCAGCCACGAGCGGTGGATTCCAGGAGTGCGCTGGGAGAGGAATGACGACGATAGACAGGGTCCCCAGTTGCATAGCCGTCAGCACGAGACTCGGGTACCACAGTGGCTATTAGACGCACCCTTCGTGAGGCGGACGGGAAGCTTGCGGTAGAAGATACAGGATATGTACAAGAAGCTGCTCAGTGTGGGGGATAGCATGAGTGCCTCTGTACGTACCAAATGCTATGGATTCTCCGAGCCGAAGCTACACTGTGTGAATGCAAGAGGTTAGCGAGCTTGAAATCAGCAAACATGCCGAGTAGTTGACGAGGTACTTACTAATACCATCTTGTTCTGTGCACTACAAGGTCCCATAATTCGAAAACTCCTGCTTGCTGAAGGTCCAAGCCCCTCTCCCCCGGAAAGACCATGCACGACTCGTGGTATGTGAGCGAAGGGAGAGCTGCAGGGCGCGCCTGCGCACCTGACACGAGTTGCTCTACAGAGCGCGGGACAGACCTGAGTACCACGCAGAGTTCCGCTTCTGGTACAAGGAATGAGTCGGAGACTAGTAAGCGACGTTGCGCGTACAGACCTATTGACCATTCTGGGGATTGAAGGTCTTCGTCTAGGGCGTTCAGCACGTTCCCTTCATCTCGGCATCACCCTCTACTTGTCCGGCCGTCGCTCTCGCGATTCAGCCGTGTGGCCGTGTCCGTTCGTTCTGACCTGTGCGATGTCTGTTAGCTCAGCGTCATACGTACTTAGTACCCAGTGCATACCTGCCTGATCCTGGATTGCGTGACGCAATAGTAAGCCGAGGTTGGACTGGTGCTACACGAGATTGCCGATCTGTACAAAGTTCCACACGATCTGCGGGAGTCTACTATTCCGGCACCGATAGGGAACCAAGACGATACGCCGAGCGTTGACGTTCCCCAAGGCTGGTAAGCTTCATATAGCATCGACATATGAATTCTCGGACTGCAGTCACAAAGACCATTCACCAGACGTGCAGGAATAAACAATAACTATGCCACAACGTGCGAGGTAAGCGACGATGTGCAGTCTGCAAGGAGACCCGCTTACCGGCAGCACAAATCCATCTCAAGCGAGACCCGTCCACTCAGCTGGTCATCTCGAGTGCTTGCCTAGGGTTGTTCGCTCATCCCACACGACCCCAGGGACATGTTGCGGATCCGAACCCCATGCGAACTTCGAAGCCTTCCCAGTGAGTATCATACTGCCCATGTATGAGCCGATAGCGTTACGTACCTCTCACCCGCAGGCATATGCCCGATTATGATTTGCTCAAGGCTGAGCTTGTCGCTTGAAGACCGTAGAGGTGAGTGTCGCATGATACTGGGACCGCTCTTGCCAGAGTGTCGCTCGGTTTACGACACGTGCCAGTGTTGAAGTTGCCTCTGCAGTGCTCTGGCGACGACGTCGAGACTTCGAGAGTTGGTCCTCACCATGTTCTCAAGCAGGGCCGGGCACAGAAACCTGATCGTGTGTTAGCCATGTCGTTGGTCTTCGAGTGGAATGACTCACTTATGTTACATAGAGCTCTTTGTTCCACACGGTTCCCCTGAGGCTCAATATGTCCTGCCTGCGAGTGCTCAGCGCCGTCGACGCCCTTGATCGACGCTGCTGTAGAATCCGAGTCGGAGGTTCTGCAAGTGGATTGGTGAGTGTGTACCATCTCGCGCAGTCCACGGCGCACGCTCGCGCCCCTGGTTTGCGCTGAGCCAAAGGCAGAGCGCGGAAACTCGCCGACTTCGCAGGGCTCCATGGCCGTCCTACTCCAGATGCACCTCAGTGATGCACGAGGGCCGTCGCGCGACCGCAATCCTCCAGAATGTCTCTCGACACATGCCGGACTTGGCTTTACGCTTTGACTTACAAGAACAAAGCCCGGGCTTCCATGCGTCATCTGCGCGCTCCTGCAACACGTACCGGACGCAAATGTCTCGTGTACGAGGGCCTTGCGCAAGAGGAGGAGCAGGGATTGAGCGAGTAAGCCTACAACCCGTTTGCGGACGCGCATATTGATGTACTGACTCACCGCTAGCAGTCTCCTGCGTCCGGTTCCATGGGAGGTGAGCGGGAGGATTCTGTCGGCTCCACACTCGTTCAGGAGCCGCTGCATGGAATCTGGTCGCACAAGTCGTCAGGTCCGTCGCTGGAGAAAAGTACAGGAGAGCGCGGGAGCCGCTGACGTACCTCCCGAGCCCGTCGTGCTGCAATGTAGAAGCTTCTGTGACGGTGCCTCAAAGACGTGCTGCAGGAACACCCTCGACGATTCCCGGGCGACAGGCTAGTACAGTAATAGCAGCTGCAGTGCTCGACCTTCAAGCAAACGAATGTACGCGGCACGCCGCAGCCATGCGGACGGTACAAGCATTGATTGTAGCACAGAAAGGAAGCATGCTTACCTGTGCAGGATGCGTCGAAGTACGCGCGACGCGTCCGTAGCTGTCCGAGGGTGGAATTCGAAGGCTCCACGTACTCGATGAGCGGCTGCGCATCTTGTCGAGTGCGAACAGCGAGTGCAACGATGCGCATCGCGCAGGAGTGCTCGCAGACGAGTAAGTATTGCAAAAAGTCTGTTCGCGGGTCTGTCACCCAGAGTACAACGTCCGGGCAGGACAGACCTACGTACCTCTCCTGTGGAGTGGATTCGGCAAGCCAAGAAGAGTACACCATAGCCTCGAGTTTGGAGGACAGATGAAGCTGAGGAGGAGGAGGAGCGTAAGTTCAAGCTAAGCACGCGCGCGGCGCAAGGCCGGCGAAGGTACAAGCGCCGGACGATGTCACGCCTCCGCGCAGGACCTCTAACTTAGTAACTATACGCTGTGACGCACTAGAAATGTATTTTAGCGTATAGGGAGGGCTTATAGCTGCCTACTAAGCTTGCTTTCAGGGCCATAAGTCGATTTATAGCTACTACACAATTCAGACTCGCCAAGCGCCTGCACCTGGACCTGTGTCACGTTCGCATGACATAACGCGTACCCGTCGGGTTTGGTGTCGCGCTCCGTGGTCTTGGCCTTTGTCGCGTCATCTCCTGAACTGACTCCTCTGCCGTCTGTGCTTCACCCCATGCCTGAGCTTGACATTCTGCACGGCTTCAAGTATCTTGTCTCCAAGATCGCACGCAACCACAAGAACATTGATGGACAGAATGTCCCGCTTGTTGGTGAGTCGTTGACACCGGTGCTGGTGTGTTCGTCATGCCCCATGCTCATGATGAGACAGGTCGCGTAGTGCTCTGGCCTCGCTGCTGGGCCGTTGGAACGAAGCAAAAGCCTTGGTGGACTTCTTGTGTCGTACATGACATGGGCTACACGGACGATCTCGAACCGGTGCCGTCTGGCTACAAAGCCCATCCGGAGGATCTCAAGCGATGTGTCGGGAAGAAAGGGAGCATGTGGAGGAGCTACGTTGTCAAGCCGTTACAGGAGGGTGAAGTGTGCGTGCAGTCGAGGGGCAAGGAAATCATACTCGCCGCTGGTTATGTGAGTACTCAATGCGATCAACCACGACTCAGATATGTATATGTATATATACTCACTGAGGCTATATCTACCTCATTCAAGCACGCCATCCGCTGTCATCTCGGTCTCGAAGGAACTATCGTACATTTCAAGCGAGACCAGTATGAGCGCATTATTATGAACGACTGCCCAGGTGCGAACTCGAACAAGTCGAAGGCCGAGAAGATGCGATCCTTCATCATCCCAAGCGACTTGACTGTCCCAGAGGCTCGTAACAAGGGCGACGACCAGACGATCGAAATCTTCGCTGCAATAGTGTGTGAACGCGATGTCTTCGTTGTCACGGACTTCTCTCGCATGGTCCGCCTTGATGTTATGAGCCTAGACCGACACTGGTCTCCGGCTGACCTCGAACCGGGGTCACAGGTGAGCGTGCATGTCGCATGATTCTGAGAATTAACTCTGATGAGTTGCACTGCAGTTATGGGGATGTATCTGGGACGCCGCTCGTGGCCCAGATTGGACATATGAAGTCGAGGCTGCCGAGGCCGTCTTGGATGAGTGGCGCGCTTCCGTCATGGAGGACCCCGATGTTACCCGGGAGGAACCCCTAGTGGAGGTTATTTGCGCTAACCAGGCTGTGTTCAATGGCTACGGACGTCATACTGCACACGACCTCCTCCACCATCTCCGCATCTGGCCTGGTACCCCGCCTTCAGTCATCTGCTCAGATGACGATCACTACTCCTGCTTCAAGGTCATGCTTGGCAAGTATGCTCAGATCTTTGTCAGTCAGGAATACCAGTACGCATGCCTCGGCACTCCGAACCTCAACTCTCCCGTCGCGTATAACTACAAATCAGACAACAACTACATCGGTCTGTACGTCAAGGTTTACCGGAAGTGGAGCGTCCGTCTGAGTGGCTACGAATGGAACGAGTTCTACCTCGATGGACTGTTTGATTCTGAGCATACACTTGGTGCATAATCTCTGTTTCCTGTCAGCAGTCTACTCACTGTCTGTTCGGTCTTAGGCGACCTATATGCATGGGAGGAGGATTATTTGCATGCCGGCGATGGCTGGAGTAACACTGTTGTCTACATGCACACTGTAGGCAAACAGAAGTGGTACTCGGTCATCCGGGCCAAACGACCGCAGGAATGGAAATACGCGTTAAATGCATCGTCAGGCGTGAGATCTCAACCCTCTCTGTGACTACTCAGACTGTCAGTGCTGACTGTGACTTCATCCGTTCGGTGTAGGTTATCCCCGAGGACGTCAGGCATGCAGGAATGGCGACGACCCTCGGGCCTGCTTCCTTCCATGTCTTCAAGCAGAACCAGTTTGATCCCTCCAATGAGGGGCTCGGCGTCAGACTCGTAGGACGCCGGCCAAAGGTATGCCATCCTAGTCACCATGAGTTCTGGCTGCTCCTGGATTGAATGAGGCTGTCACCATTATAGCAATTAACAGGAAGGCGTGGAAGGCCGGGGAAGCGGCCCACAGTCGAGCAAGTCAGAAATCTAGCTGCACGATCCAAGGCCGCTCGAGATGAAGCAGTCGCTGCTCTGCATGCGATGGAAGACGCTATCTACGACGAGGACTGGTTGAGCGACGAAGACTCTGACATCATTGAGGATGCAGGAGCATCTATGCGCGATTTGGATCTCCCCAGCGGCCGCAGAGTCACTCGGTCGATGCACAAGTCATATACTCCCTGAGTGCCTCCATGTGTTATTGCATTGTCAGTCTTGGCCTCCTCGAGACGCGTCGTGCGCGAATGTGATGCCTCGGACGAGGCGGGCGACTGGTCAGTCTGAATTGTGTAGTAGGTTCAGCTCGTCTTCAAGCTACGAAAGTCGCTTTACTGAAGAGCTATGTGCCCTCTATAAATGTCGAAATACATTTCTAATGCTACAGAGCTTACTGAGAGGTCGACGAAGCCATGACATCCACCGGCGCTTAGGATGCCGCACCAGGCTGGCGTTCTCCTGACACTCTTCCGCAACTCCTCAGTCGACTGTACTCGTACTACTCTGTAACTCCTCTAGCTCTAATCTCTTCAGCTGGCCCCATACCGGATTATGGCGCTCCCCCGCTCGCTTCGAGTGTGCTGAATTGCTTGCTCGCGCTCGTCAAGCCCGCACCCCTGGCGTTCCCATCCTCAGTCACCATATTGACGCCCCCAACGTCGTCGGAGTCAACGAGCAAGATGAAGACCAAGGGACTCGAGAGGGCTGCAACGGAGCTCTATCATGAAGATCGTGGCCATCATGACCGCGAAGGAGACGTTCTCGCCGGGCTCCATGAGGCGCGACCACCACACACACCACATCCGCGCAGATCGACGAGGTCATGCGCGTGCACAAGGAACGGTGAAGGACGGACAAGGATGCGACTGTGACCATAGTCATGAGGAGGCCAGCACGGTGCATCGGAAATGGTGAGTAGTGGTGTTGTGTTTTGATCGGTTAGGCTTGGGACGGCGGCGGGACTGTCTCAGAGGCCCCGGCGGTGAGTGGTTGGACTATGTGATGAAGAAGCCCAGGGGGACAGAAGAATAGGGTTGCACACCAGGCGTGCGGTTACGATGCTCTCAGGTACGTCCCTGCGTGGCTGCTTTGCGTAAAATTGTGCTTAATATCCTCTCGCTTTTGAACTCCATTTGCCGCAGCGTTGAGCTCGATTAGCACACACACCAGTGCGTAGGTGGAACGCACTCAGCGGGCCGTCTGCACGGATGGAAACGACGGAGGACTCAACTGTCCTCCTCCTTGCTATTCTCCTTCACCATGTCTGCACAGGAGCAGGCAATGATACTGCCCATGCTCGCGACACACTCCCCCATGAGAGTGCTGACACCTCAAAGCCCTCTCGCGAACGACCCGGCCAGTTCCTTTGGAGTAAGCACGAACATCTCAGTCGTGTTTATGCCATGTACTGACCTTGTGCAGTGTTGCACGCTGAGGCAAGCAGAACACGATCAAGAACGACGTGTCTTTCGTCTCCATGCCTCTGCCACCCCCGCTTCAAGTTCAAGACTCGCAACGAGGTGCACTCTCTACGCGCGATGCTCTCGCAGCCCGACAGCCCCAAAGGACGCAGATAGGTGAGTACCCACTCTCTTTCTTCTTCACGCGCGTCGGCGGCGTCGGTTCCTTCCCTTTGCCCTTGCTTTCTCCACGCCCCATCGTATATATTCCCTCCAACACGCCTCATTCCGCGCAAGTTGCATGCTGGTGATAACCACGCACAGCAACATCCGCTTCATCAGCGTTGGGTTCCAGAACAAACGCCAGACAGACCGCCGCATACACCGCCAGCTCTCCGAACCTGTTGTGCACCTCACCCCTTAGTCCCCGATGCCTCTCCCGCCCTCCTCCCCCTTCTCCGACGCGTCCGGGAGCACGATACACACTGTGCGTGAACGGGCATGCACGCTCTCCGGCCACTCCTGCGCATCAGCACTGTCCGCCACATCCTCAATGCGGAAACGCGACAGGGAGCGCGAAGCAGACGCGATCCGGGCACTGGCGAGACATGTCCGCTACAAGCCGCCGTGCACCATCTCCCTCGACGACATCGCCGCACGAACGGAACACCCTGCCCTCCTCCCACGCACGCTGCCACAGCTGCAGTGCAACCCATCATCGTCCACCCCTGCTCGCCCTCAGACGCCGGACCCTGACCTCAAGGAGGACAAGGACGAGGGCAAGTATGCGCTGTGGCAGAACATGCCGTCATCGCCTGCTGCCCCGGAGCCTGTGGCGCGTTCGGAGCGAGACCTGGTTCGGTACGGGAGCCGGCGGCTCACGCTCGAGTACGCGTGCACGAGGGAGATGGTGGGCAGAAAGGAGCGGGAGAAGGTCGATCGTGTGCATGGGGAGAAGGAGCCCAGACACGCTCTCAACTACCCTAGTCGACAACGCCCCTGTCGAACTGAAGACACTTCGAATGGTATCGAACATGCCCCTGCCTCGGATCTGCAAGGCCGCTGGCCTCCCGCCGAACGCATGTTACCTCCCTCGAGGTACCTCGCGTCGCTCGCCACCCCACCGCACCCTGCGCACGCTGTCCTTCTCTATCCCACACTCGCAGCACCTCTTCAAAGTCGATCGGATGAAGCGGTGCGCAGCAACGCAGAGACGAGGTGCAGGCCATGCAGTGATCTCGTCTCTCGCTCTCTCCACGTTGCACCAAGCCAACCAGCGACCTGCTCGGGACCTCCTGCGCTTCCTCTGCCTCGCTGCCTTACCCCGACTACCACCATTGACTGACGCGGCCCCGGAGACCTGAAAACCCTCAGAGACCAAAAAGACAAGACCCGGATACGGGAAGGTGGACACCGTGCTGTCGTCGTCCCCGAGGCGCCCGCGGGCAGGACGACAATGTTGACCGTATGGCCGCGGTGAGCGATCTGTGCGCGCTCGGGCCTTCTGCGCACGCACGCTTACACCTTTTTGCATAAGATTCTGTTCCGTCTCATCGCCTTTTCAGAAGTCGGGCACCCTCTCGTCGTCGTCTCCGAGGCGCCCGCGAACAAGACAACAATAATAACCATATCGCCACGGTAAGCCATCTGTTCGTGGTCGGGTCTTCGGCGCACGCATACTTACACCTTTTTCCATCAGATTCTGTTCCGTCTCATCGCCTTTTCAGAAGTCGGGCACCCTCTCGTCGTCGTCTCCGAGGCGCCCGCGAACAAGACAACAATAATAACCATATCGCCACGGTAAGCCATCTGTTCGTGGTCGGGTCTTTGGCGCACGCATACTTACACCTTTTTCCATCAGATTCTGTTCCGTCTCATCGCCTTTTCCATAGCCCGTCACCCTGTCGTCATCGTCTCCGAGGCGCCTGCCAGGCCTCCGCACCCATGCCCTGCTGTTACCCACTGTGTCAGTCATACTGATGTGTATGCTTGCGTCCTAGATGCCAAGAACAGCTCTGTGCTCCTCTAGGGGAAGAGTCAAGCATGCTTATGATAGTCTGCTCATGTACATTGATACAGCCTCGATATACACGTCTATACCCCAATTCCCGTCGTCCCAGTCAAAGTCAAAGTCGCTGAGGATCTCCTTCGCGCGCTCCAGCTCATCTTCGCTGTTGAGAACTACGCCCGCGCCTCGCTCTGCATCTGTGTCTCCAACTGAAGGCTGCTCACCGCGAGAGGAAGGATCTGTCCGCGTCTCTTCCGATGGGGGAGGAGGGGCACGGTCGTCAACACCATAGGATGGATCATTGTGGACGTCTGCAATGGGGTCGCCCGGGTCGCCGGTCCAGTAGCCCCTTCGCAAGGCCTTCTCACGGCTAAGCTCAAACAGAGCGACCGGTGTCCTGTTGTGCTCAGTGCGGATCTTGTGATGGTTCCATGCATCGCGGGTCCGGTCGAGCGAGAGTTGGATGCGCTTCTGGAACACCAGGAAGAGACATACCCGGTGAACCTCGCACTCCATGTCAAGAAGGCCCATATCTTCTAGGTGCATAAAGATCTGCCTGAATGTCTCCAGGCTGTCCTTCCGTACGTCACGCCAGAGTCTTTCGATGCGTACATTGTGGATTGACCTGAGCAGAGGTTGTAGGGATGTAACATGCATTGTGTATTGCAACTCACCGTCCACGGAGATATGCTTTGTGGGCCTCGCCCCAATGCGCTTTCATCCTGCGCTCAACCTCGTTGTTCTCCGTACCGAAGTCCCCTCGCATACGACTTGGCCAACCATAGAATTCGACAGCAGCATCGAACAGACTGCAGACCGTACGAGCGCGTTTGTTGGAGGAGCAGACAAGATAGATGATGAGTCTTGAGAAGCCGTCAATGCAGCCATGGACGTAGAACCCCCATGGGCGTAACTTCTCGTTGCCGTCCATATGCCAGAGGGCATTCGAGCCTCTCACTTTGTACACACGCCGCCGAATGATCCCAGCCCAGCTGATGCAGCCCAGAGCATATGAATACCATGTACAATGTGATGGAATGTGTAGGGCACTGACCGGACTAAGACTCCAACTGCATCTACCCGCCGCAAGCTCTCCTGAACCCGCTGTCGCGGGATATGGACTCCACGTGCCTCTAGGTGACCTTGGATGATGGTGGATCCAACAAAGGGATGTGCACGAGCGATCTCCTCCACCACTGCATCCAAATCCTCGTCAGTGATCTCTGTGTGCTCCCTCCTACTCCCGCCAAGTCCAGATGCCTTGACATGATTGTAGAGGGTCTTCCGGTCCACCCCAAGAACCTCAGCGATGTCCGCCCATGAGTTTCCAAGGGCATGTAGCTCAAGAGCACGTGGGATGTCAAGAAGATAGCTGGGTCGACCGCGCCGGCCAGTAGAGTTGCGAGGGATGAATGTGTGAGGAGCAGGGGGAGGAGAGGAAAGGAATTGGTCCAGAGGGTAGAGTAGAGTGTCCACAAGGTCGATGAGACCCTCGATCTCTTCTGGATCTGCATGCTCATCTTCAATGCAGAGGAGAATTCGTCGAATGCCGTCAAGTTGATTGGCAATCCGCTCAACAGAGGCAAGCTCAGCATTAGGAAGAGATTGTATGATGAAGTGTGCCTCAGTAGCAATGCGATGAGACTCGATGTAGAACTGAGTGATGGTGGAGGAGTCCATGACATGGTGAGAGTAGTTGACAAGCAAGGCTGGCTTGCAATGCCACAGGGATAAGCTCTGGGCAAAGCCTTGTCTAGAAAATTGCTAAAAATGCTAGTTTGACATAACTTATTGCTGAGGTAAGCAATAAGGTAAGCACCAATTTTCCACTGTAAGTGTACCTGACACGATACATATGCCAACCTGTGTTGCAGGTGCGGACCAACTACCTGTGTCATTGTATTGTGAACCTACAACAGTATTTCAGAAAGAGAACCTGTGCCTGAAAGTGTGAAAGATACCTGTGTCATTCAATCATGAACCTACAACAGTGTCACATAAACCAAACATGTGCATGATTATTTGATTTATACCTGTGCATCTCAGATAATCTATGCGTGAACCTGTGTTGCAATGCTTAGAATATGTTCAAATATGTGTCCCATGCCGTGACCTACGTACCTCTGATTTTTTCCCCACTATAACTGCCATACGTGCACACGATAGGAGAGGAGGAGGCTAGGAGACGACGTGGTGTTTGGGCGAGTCACCTTCTGAGCGAAAAAGGAAGGTCGTAACGCCCGCCGTCGTACGGCTCGAACTCCGACGCAAGCGGCATCGCGACTTGCCAAGCCAAGGGCTAGGATGGCCAAAGAAGGTACTCTCACTACCTCGTCGGCCTCGTACTCGCTGCCCCTACTCTATGGACTTGAATTCTCGAGGTAACACGGCGACAAGCGACGTCTGGCTCACGACCAGCAACACGCGTCGTTGACAGGCTGCAAAATGAGGCCTGGAAGACGGGTACAACGCGGAAACGTTAGTCGGGTAGCAGGAGAAGGGGTCTAGCAGCTCGTACGCACCCTCTCGCCTCCCCATTCCCACTTTCTCCCCACCACACAAAGCAAACACACCAGCTCTCTCTACTCCCTGCGCCCGCACTCCATGTCGCACGACACGCCCCAAAATGACCCCTGCACGGTCACATCTGATGCCTGGACTCCGAATGGAGCCAGGATTCTTGCCTACGCGACCCCGACACCCTCCCTCCAGAGCAACACGGTCCAGCCGACGGCCTCTCAAAACGGCGACATCGACGCAGACGCGTCGCTGACCCCGATCTTCATCAATGACACGCTCGAGCAGTGAGACATCGCTCAATTCATCGCCGCCGAGCACCCCGAGCATGAGGAGCCGCCCCTGGTTGCTCCGACGCTGTCTCCTCAAGAGCAGCAGGCAAACGAAAACACTTTCAACGCCATGATCGATACGATCACGCTCCAGAACCAGCAGAACCTGCTGGGCGCGCCTCCGCCCCAGGTACCGACTGTGCCGCTGGAGGAGCACGACCTCAACGTCGACGCGGCGGGCATGCACAACGCCACGACCGAGGGCATCTGGGCGGATGTACAGGCAGGCTTGATGGAAGAACAGGTGGTGAGTACTTCACCCCGCCTCCTTTCACGCCGTCTGCGCTCCACGACGTGATACCCGGCCCTCCACTACACTTCTCCAACCTTTTCTCCCCACGTCTCCGTCTCTGATCTTGCATTGATGCATGGACACTGATCTTTCCCCACCCACGTCGCTCCCTTGCTTGTAGCCCCCGGCGGTCCCGCTCAGCGGCATGTACCCCACCAACTCCCCTGGGCATACGAGCATGATGTGGGGTAGCTCGCCCACAATCACCGACGCGCCCAGCTCTTCGCCGCTCAGCTTTGATTGGAGCACCCCAACGCCCTTAGGCCTGCGCTCCACAACAGATCTTCTGGGTGGCGTGAGACGTGAGGAGGTGCGCGCAGGGGCAAACACGCTGTCGGTTGCGAGCACGGCGAGGCAGCAGCTGCTCGCTACTCAGGCTGAGGGCACGAGCACAGGGCCGTGCAGAGAGACCTTCGGCAACGGCGGCCGAGGCCCGCCGCAGATCGCTGGCGGGATGCAGACGAGGAACGAGGGCGAAGCCTCTACTGACTATTTCGCGTTCTTCGCGACCCCCCCGTCGCTCGGTGATCCTTCGCAGGTTAACCAGCGCGAAGGTAGCGGAGTGCCGGCGGGTGGCGCGGGAGCCGTTGCCGGCGCTCCGAACCTTCCGAACGCAAACCTCAACCATCCTGCAGCCACGAACTCCAGCACCCCGGCTTCGAACACCACCATGGCCAACGCGCACGGCGCGATGACCGAGGCGGTGAACACTAGCGCCAACCCGGGTGAGAACCCAGCCGAAGGAACAGGCGCGAACGCCGCTACCGGGATGCAGGACGGGCATGGTGAGTTCTCCTGCGCATATCCTTTGGAGGATGACCCGCGGACCGCCAGGAAGCGGCCGTGGATGGGCTCGCCCAACCCGGAGGACGTGCAGCGGGGCCTCCGGAGACCACGGAGACCCGGTTCGACGAGCAGGCTCAGAGGCGGCGGCGGGCTGCCAAACGCGCCCTCAAGCGCCTCTAATCCGTGGAGGAGCGCGGGCGTGACTAAGGGTACAGAATGGAATGGTCGTAGGAACGGTCCTGGTACTACAGATCCTTTTGCTCCGATAGCAATGTCTACTCCCCTCCCTTTTAGTGTACGATACCCCGACATCCGCACCCAGTTTGGGCAACAGAACGAGGCACATGCGCACGCACGCCGTCATGGCGAAGTCCCTGTCCCGAATAGCTCGCACCCGGAGCCAAGAACCCACGCTTCTGGACCGAACGACCGAGGCCGCGCTGCAACGACGCATGATCGCTCGTTGCCGATGGACATCGATGCCAGGGGCGATGGCACCGATCGCGATACCCCCACCCCAGAGCACCCAAAGCGGGACAAGGGCAAGCGACGGGCTACAACCCATGACCTCGAACCGACCGGTCCCGAAGAGGCGTCACAACGGCAGGACCCTGTGGAGAGCGGCTGGAACGAAGCTGAGATGGCCGAGGCGCGGCAGAGG
>JABYQS010000351.1:0-27899 GCA_022592435.1 Cerioporus squamosus
CTGAGCAGGAGAAGGGCTCGTAATTCAGTGTGCCAATGCCATATTTCGGGCCCAAGGAGAGGTCGACGAGGAGACATCGCGTTGGGCATTGGCTGGCAGTGGCCGGCGAGCAGCTTCCGAATTCGTCCAAGGCGGGAAGACGTCGCAGGTCGAGCGGGGAGCGTGTGCGCCACAAGGCCGGGCGTGACGACCCCCTACCGCATACACGAAAGTTATCAGACGTTCTAGATTGTGTTGTGTCTCGTTCCCGTTGCCTTGTTTTCTGCCTTGTTGGGGCGATGCAGGACACGCCCGTAGAACGGCTGGCTTCCAGACTAGGGTTTCATACTGTCGAACGGCCCAACAGTCCCTCTACCAGTCTTTGGGAGCATGTCGCATTGCACACCTTTTTCCGAGTCTGCAGGCTTGCCGACTTTCAATACGGTGTGTCGCATTGTCCAGTCCTTGCAGCCATGCAGGCTCAACGGCCTTGTCGTTGAGCATGCGTGCATTTGTCCACTCTTGCGCAAGTCCCTGCGTCGCCTGCGAGACTCCCCTGCCGCCCCTTTTCCTCGCTGTCGTTCTGTGCGCAGTGCACAAGTTCTGCCGGCACTCTCAGTGTCTCGCCGTTCCTGTCCTCTTCCACGCTCACTTAGCGGCATAACGGGGGCTGGAATGCGAAATCGTTCCATTCATCCCACAAGGCGAAACGTCTCTTCTCTTCCATACTTGTGCAAGTACTGCCGTGATCTCGACCCGGTCGCGTCGGGGCCGCGGACTGGTGCTTGTCGTCGCGACGAACCTGACTTCTCGTCTCCATATCGCGACCTGGAGGCGGGGAAGTGTTCCCTTGAGAGTCGCGACCCGCCTAGGAGAATGTCCCCAGGGCACTCAGGGCAATAAGCTGCAGGGTATGCGTGTGCCGTTACGTGTTCGCCACCTGATGCGACGCCCAGTGTACCTGGGGTCCGGGAGTCGACCCGCACAGTGTACGACCGAGTTTAGCGTTGTGGTTACCCGCCTCGACGAGACTTCGCATGCACCCACGGGCGGCGTGTTCTATCGTCCCATGTGAGTGCCGTGCAGCGGCTCGCGGTGCCACAGAGTCAGACAATGCGATGCGATGGCTCTCGGGCTGGATCCGCAGCAGCGTGCCTAGCGCTTCACCACATGGCAAGGCAAACATTCGTTTAGCTAGTTGTCATCGACAAGCGAGAGCCCATACAAGTCCGAGAATGCGTTGATCCACATCACTCTGTTGCGAGGCCTAATTCACAGCTGACTCTTATACACCAAAGGATGTTCGAGAGCTCGTTCTGCACCTTGTTGCCGATGCGCCGCCCCCAAGTTGGGTTAGAGTTGAGGTACGTACTTGCTTCCGTGTTCTGCCATGTGTCTGCTGACCACGTCGCAGAATCCCCGCTCCATCAATAAAGTCGTCACACTCTTAATCCCGGGACTTACGCCAGAGCTCCTGCATTTGCCACCTCTTCCGACATCTGCGACGGCGAACCCGAACCTCCCTCTGCAAGTACCTCTACCACAATCGGACACAGCTAGCACGCCCGGCGTACCCTTCATACAATCGACATTTACGTATGCATGCCCGACGCGAGCGCCAGGAGACCAGTTCCGCATGCACTCGGTCCTGAACGCGTTCTTCCAAGGTCCGGTCACTGGGGAAGAGAAGAAGAGACGTTTGACGGACCGGCTTCTCTGTAAGTCCTTGCCTGTACGCGGTCTTGCCTAGGTCTAACGCCGCGGGCGCAGCAGAACGAGCGCAGGAGAAGACCCCCGTGCGATACCTGCTATCTCTCGAACAGATGATCGAGAACGGCTACCCGATACCCTCATATCTGGCCGAGACCTTTGACAAGGCGCCTGGATGGGTAGAGACGAAGGTTGAGACCGTGGACGACACGTTGCTATCGCCGCCGAGCAGCAATACTCCACGAATATTTGCTATGGACTGTGAGATGGTGCGCATATAGCGACTGAGTGTGACCAGTCAGTATACTGACCTCCCCTCAGTGCATGACCGACGGAGGAAAGCAGCTTGCGCGTGTCTGCCTAATAGACTACGCCTCGGGCATCGTCGTCTACGACCAGCTTGTGAAGCCTGGGCAGCCTGTTACCGACTACCTCACACGCTGGTCAGGGATCACCGCCGAGGGGCTCAGCAAGGCGACTGCGACGTTCGAGGAGGTCCAGGCGCACATCCTCTCCGTGCTCTCCGCGACGCCTACGCCCATCCTACTCGGGCACTCGCTGGAGTCTGACCTGAACGCGCTGAAGATCTGCCATCCGCGCTGCATCGACACCGCGCTCATCTTCCACCACCCGCGCGGACGGCCGCTCAAGCCTGGGCTCGCGTGGCTGACGAAGAAGTGGTGCGGGCGCGAGATCCAGAACCGAGGCGAGGGCGGGCACGATCCAGAGGAGGATGCCAGGGCATGTCTCGATCTGCTCAGGAAGAAGGTCGACAACGGTGCGTTCTCTCAACTGTGTCTCGCGCTATCAGTACTCATGGCTCGTCTTCAGGCCCGGGGTACGGCGAGTTCAAAGTCGACACGGAGTCGATCTTTGAGCGTATGTCGCGGTCGAAGGTGAAGGGCGTCCCTGTCACCAGCGCGGTCGTCGACCACGGAAACCCGAGTGCGTGGCATGGGCAGAAGGCGACGACGTGTGTCGCGTGCAAGACCGACGCGGAGGTGCTCGATGGTCTCGTTACCTCTTTGGACTCGCATCACTTCCTGTTCGGGAGGTTCACCGCGCTCGCGGACGCTCGGGGGTGTACGTGTCCATCTTCATGTTTCGCAGCTGGCTCTAACGTCGTCTGTCTGCAGGGATAACGGCCAAGTCGTCCGGGGACCCACTTCTTGACGCCGCGACCACCTCCGCCTCCACTCCGTCCCCACCCGCCGACCTGTCGGCCGTCCTCTCCTCGCTCGATGCGCAGCTCCGCGAGTTGTACGGCGCGCTTCCGGCACGCACCGCCGTCGTGATATTCACGGGCCACTCGGACCCGCGGCGGATGGCGGAGCTCAACGCGCGCAAGACGGCGTTCGAGAACGCGCTGAAGATGGGGAGGAGCGTCGAGGATATGGACAGGGATTGTCGGTGGACGAGTGCGGATGGGAGGGAGCTGGAGGAGGAGGTCGAGAAGGCGAAGAGGGGGCTGTTGTTCTTGGGCGTCAAGGGTGCGTGAGCGAGTGTTGCGCGCCGGGATGGGGGTAGCCGGGATGGGGGTAGGAGGGTGATATGGGTTGGGTTTGCTGGGCATTGGTGAGAGTCATCGTCTCGACGTTTGCACATCTACATGAGGCTTTCTCTAGATTATTAGCAGTTGCGCCGCCGTCATCAGTCAGGTTCATGGGGAACATAGGACAATACTGGAAGGCTTGCATTGCGCTGCTGCCACTGCCACTCGCAATCTCAGCGTCACAGCTTTCACTTCCGAAGTTTTTCAGAAGGTACGCGATCATCGATGTCCACCTGTATGTTGCCTCCCATGTAGGAGTCTTCATTGGTCGCGTTGTGCAAAAGCTCCGACCGGACGCTCTGCGCTCGATGCTTCCTTGTGATGCACGTTGTACCTATGGCGCTGCGTTCGATGCATCTATCTGGATGTAGGGTTCGATGCGACCACGAGGCCGTGTCATCTTTGGCAACATTGAGCCAGGCAAGGACGTCGTGCCTGGCTTTGTTGTCTGCAGATGGAGCTCATAAGCATCGGTATATATATGACTGAGCCGACTCTTCGAGCTCCTCCCTGCCAGTTCTCACCTCGCACGACTCAGTCCTGTTTCACTATGAGCGTCCCCAGTGATCAAGACCCTGCGCTTGTATCATATCTGCAGGCAAGGTGTGGCCATCATCGTTCTGCGTCGCGAAAGCCGGACTGATGTCTCGTCAGCTTCCCACTCCAACTATATACAATATCCGCCGCAGGTGCGCTCTCAGCACCGTTTGTTTGCGCCTCCTAGCTAACGGTTGTGAAGCCATGGTCGTTTACGATTCTTTTTTAACTCTGGACGCCGAGTTTGCGGTGTTCTGGTGTTGCAGACCGAGGATATCCAGCATCCTGTACTTCACCAATCGTTACCTCGAGATCATGTCGTGTATTTCTGCCGCACTTTTGATGTTTCCTGTTCAGAGTGAAGTGCGTATCTGCGGCTCTCTCCAATTAGAAGTTAACTCATGTTTTGCAGATGTGTGTCACCGGCTGATCGTGCTGATCGTCGACAGTGACCGCTCACATAGCCCGCAGCTGTGAGATCTTTCCGGTTGTGGAGGGAATCTGCACCACAGTGCCCTACCTCGCCTGGGCAGGTAAGGACCGAACAGTACTATGAGTGGCCCACCCTCCCTGACTGCTCGTATTTTCGTTACATAGTATTTTCTGCTTTTCGGGTGTACGCTCTGACGGACTGCAAGAAATGTCTCGCAACCATCGTCTTTATCCTCAATGCTACCTTCCTAATTCCCGATGTCGTGAGTTCCAGGTTGTCGCGCCCGGTCATGCCTCATGCTAAAGTTCTTCTCAGTATGAATACGCCGGGTTCGACAACGTCAACCTACCAGCTCCTTACGATTGCAGCAGAGCTATTCCACCTGGATCAATCATCAAACCTCGGTCTGTTCGTTCCTTGTATCAAACCTAACGCGCATGTCTCGCTTACCCTCTGAATCATAGTAAGTTTAGAGAGTCTATGCGTGTTCACCACCGCTCACGGGTTCCGCGCTCTGCGCAAGTCTTGTGGGCGACACGAGCCGCCAGCCTCCTCGGAGAAGCGATTGTGGTGGGTGTCACCATAGCAAAGACACGTGGATGGCTGTCCGCCGCACGAGATCTGGCCCGACGTCGTTCAATTGCTGAAGTTCTCCTGACCAACGGTCAGTGTTGCCTTCTTGAGGCTCGATATTGGGAGTCGACCGATCTGACATGAACATCAGGTGTTCTCTGTTTCAGGTGACTACGCTCCGCCACGCTTATGATGGGTCTGTTGTACTGAAGGTGGCGCATACCATAGCATCCCACTAGTCCTGAACGCTCTCACGTTAGCTCTCTCGATTATGGTACGTGGTACTCATCCACTCCGGACCACCACATATTTCTCTGCGTTCACGAATCATCTAGGGCTATGATAACGAGGACGGGGCCATTTTGACTATAGGACAGTGCGTAGTAGGTTACAGAGACGTGTGCGTCAGTCCGTCTTTCCTGTTCGAAACGCTCTCACATATCTCCCCTCCTCCAGGATTACGTCGATCTTGATCTCTCGCTTCCTTCTGGACCTTGGTACATTCCGAGACGACGTCTATGCGTCCGATGCCCTCAGCAGCCACTACCACTCCTCGCGACTATCTTTCGTCGTACCTCCATTTGAGAGCGCCAGGGACGGTGATGTAGAGGACGAGTGATCGGGATGCAATCGACCGTCCCATGCCAGTCTCCAGATATATATGTTCTCAGATTCAGACCCAGGTCCTACATCGACACTGTCCATGCCGTACATCGTTTTTCGAGCGATTGAGAAGGCCGACAAGACGAAACGCGCGAGTGACACATGATGACCGCAGAGTACGGGAGCGGTTTGTTTCGCGGTGGGTACTGGTGAGCGTTCACGTTGTCTCTAACTTGAGCTACACGGTATTCTCTCCTCTCAAGGGAATCCTGGAAGGCCCCTCCGCGACATCGCCATCAACCCGAGTGTGTCTGCAGTCCTCCATGGTGTTCGTCTCGCTGTCACGACTTCCGTGACTTGTCTCCTCCGACGCCCGTCCCGCTGCGTTCGTACCTGGGAGCGCAGACTCGGACCACTCGGGATTCGGTGCGCCTTCGATGAAGGTGGCAGGAAGGATCGTAGCGCCGATGACATCCGGCCTTGAGCGCACGAAGCTCGGCGTGTGGTCGGGATCGAAAGAGAAGTGCAGCGGGTCATCGGAGTCGAGCTTCATCTCGCGCTGGCTTGCTTCGTGCAGGTCGAGTATGAAGCGGCAGATAAGGACAGTCGTGAGCCTGTATGAGTGATCGGCATGAGTCAGGAGACGGAGGTGCCGCGTGAGAGTCGTGCGTACGGCTCGGTGAAGAGGATAACGAAGCTCTCGCCGCCTGTGTTGAGGATCTGGGATTCGGCGGTCAGTCCACATCTCTGGAACAGGGCGCCGAGGGGACGCACAGATGAGAGCGTGAAACTGAGTTGTAGGACACTCAAGATGGACAGCACTCTGAAAAGGGTGTCAGGTGGGCATTGTTGCGAGATGCTAGGAACGAGTCTCACATGAAGTATAGAGTACCTATGGACCACGAGCTCGCAACGTCAGTATACTTACTCCGCAGGGTAACAATGCAGCGTACCGTTCCACAGCAGTATGGAGGAGAGTGTCCGACGGGTCCCCTCCGATTGAAAGGGGTTTTCGATGGGACGAACCGCCGTACTGCGCCAGGTGAGCATGACTAGCAGTAGGTCGGAGACAGTAACTCCAGTCCTAGCTACTATAGAGACTTCAGGTGTGTCAGTCGAGAGCTGTGCTGGTCATGGCTGGCGACCTACATCTGAACGAGTCAGTCAGCTGCCCAGAGCAACAGAGCGAAAATGAGCGACGAACGTAATCGACTGTGTCCTGGTAATCATGAGTGCGGATACGCATCCGACGATAGGCTCGATGAATCCTGTGAAGTGATATGCGAATTGCGCCTGACGAACGTGTCATAACTCGAGTGCCAGAGGATTTGATTGTAGACTTACGAGGTTCGCCGCTAAAGGTGCTAGGGAGAGGACGAGGATGAGGCTCGAGATGATACGGTTCTTGCAGAGCGCGAACGCGCGCATTCCGGAGAATGCTGAAGAAAAAGTCAGCATACCCCGCTTCCAGTGAGAAGCAAACTAATCAAGACATACCAGCTAGAGGTAGATACCGGGCGTAGTCGATAGCCGAGAGTACCTTCACCAATATGTCGCAGGCGAGATCACTATAGGTAATAGCTCCCACCATGAGCTATTGATTCTTTGACCGCGCTCAAACGGGGAATGTTACCTCTGTATCACGTCAGAAAATAAGCTCACTTCCATTGTCGTCGAGAATGAGATACGCTCACCTGAGTGGATATTTCCGGGAACATCATAAGGATACTGAGTACGTTGTAGATGAATGCGATGTATCTTGTCGCGGCGTAGACGATCGAGGCGCCGCTAGTCAGCTTGCTCGCCCGGAACAACTCGACTTCACGGTCGATCGTGATGAGGTGGTCGTAGAGAAGGAAGACTGAGAGGATCATCAGCATGAAGGCGACATGGCTAGTGAAAATGACCGACTTCTGGGTGCCGCGCCGATGAAGGTACCGGTTTGGCTGGTAGTAATGTCATTCAGTCAGTCTGCGGGCACCATCCGGGTTGAGAGAAAGGACCGTACAACGTCTCAGCAAACGCTACAATGTCAAAGTCGTTCATGGCAGAAGAGGATTGAGCAACGTCGATGGGAAAGGTACTGGCACCATCACCACAACGTCCTTGGGTGTCTTATGGTCCTCTCAGGTCCCAGGAATTGAGGTTTCCGACCACGGTGGAAGCCTTGCAGCACAATTTGACATTCTTGGAGCTGAGGTGAGTTCCAGCAGCGAAGGTTCATCCCCACGCGGATGACCACCAAGTTGAGCTGGCGCCTCGAATAGCTGTCGAGGCGAGGGGTGAGGGACGGTGACGGCGACACAAACGCCGGTCGGCAGAGAAAAGTCACCGCCCTGTCGCAGTACTGCGCATTGCACATCATCTCGTCGCTCGACCACTATCATACTGACATCGTTCCATAATCGCTGCAGGTTGTCTTTCTATGATTGCGGGACTACAGCGCGGAACGCGACAAACGCAGCTCCTGGATAGCATTCGTTCAATATCCCCGGCTCCGAGTGGCGGTGTCCCTTTGACTCGACCACGGTCAGACTAGCAGTCCGCGGCTGAGTTCGATGCGGCGCGTTCTGAAGTGAGGTGCGTCGAGGATGTGCCTAGACTTTCTGATATTCTCTGATTTCTCGGATCTGCCACAAGTTCCTGTGAGGCCAGTAGTGGTAGACACATGACGTACCTGATCGTTCTCATTCAAGTTCCTGTCTTTTCACCAGCACGCCGGAGAGTATCGCGATTTCCGCATGTCAGTAATTCTGAAGCTGAGTCCGAGACGTGACGGAATCGAGAGAAGGGGGAGTGGCGCCCAAAGTTGAAGCTGAGTAAGTAGTTTTGTCATGAGCCTCAGAGCAGTAAGTAGCGAGTTAAGCAGGCAGTTAACGACACTTTGTACTACTATGTGCCAGTGTAAGTTACAAGTTGCACTGGTCTTATCCTGCGACGTACTTATCCGGGGTTCCTCCATGACCCCAGAAAGTAGTACATCTGCAAAACAAGAAGAAACAAGGCGATTGCGATCACACCGCTTGCGCGTAGTATATGACTGTAGTTGGGAGAGGGACCCGGTGCGTGTGTCGTGCTCTGCGTTTCTGACGACGAGTTATTCTCACTTCGCACGTACAGCATCCACATACTACACGTCCTTCACTCTCCTGCGATCAACTCTCCGATTGTCCTGTCCATCGGACTGCACTGAATCAAATCTCCATGTCAGCCACTGACTACAATAGTCGGACTCTTTTCCAGACTTACCATGATCACCATCCCTTCATGAGTCAAGCCCTGTCCCTCCACAAACTTCGAGTCGGTATTGGACCAGGCCTTGATGTATGTCATGCGATACGGCAGCCTCGTCGTCACCGGTCCTGCAAAGCTCTGCAATCCTTGGATCGTGTCTGACGCATCCACGCCCCCGAGGGGAGCCCCCAGCGCAGAAGATACGTCTCGCTCGCCGCTGCCAAAACTGTCCTCTTCGCTCTTCGGACGGACGTCGACGATATAGATGTCCTGGGCGTTCAAAAGAGCACGGCTGCGCAGCGGTAGGGCTACACGCGAGCCCATGACGGTGATTATGTGCGGTTCCTCCCCGAGTTTGAGCAGGCGAGCGCCGTCAGGGCCCCAGTGGTCCCATGGCACACACCGCGAGGACTGTCGCTCCTCTGGCGGCAAGTGCCCAAGGGTACCCAGTCGGGTGGGAATGGTGGTCAGGGGTATGAGGAAGACAAGGTGCTCGGGCACATTATGCGTGAATGCACCAATGTAGAGCGCGAGGACATTGAGGTCGGGATCTTCCCGGAAGAGAGGACGGTCGCTCCTGAAATATCGAGGCCCGTGTTCGTGACAGCGTAGGAAACCGACTCGAGCATTCTCCCCGAGGCTGGGGAGTGCGAGGTGCAGCAAACAGTCGTCTTCCGTCGCAGGTTCCGGCCGCATGGCGGGAGACGCAGCCGGGTCGAAGTGGTAGACGAAGAGACCTCGATGGTCGACCACGAGAACATGGGACGGATCCAGTAGCAAACACTTTCCCGCGGTTCTCGGACCATAGTGCTGGAAGGCCAAGGCACTCTTGTTCAGTAACTGGACCCGGAGAAGTCGGTGAGGAAAGTCAAAGGCTTACCCAGAGACCCGGTTCATGACCACGCGATCAGGTCACCTATGGACATGACAGTGTCCCACTCATGTGCGGATGCAAAGAGCACAGAATGTGCGGCCAGAGGATGCGGAGTCCGGTCCTGCGAGAGGCTGAGAACGACGCACTGCGGGATCCTGGAGGATATCGTACTTTGAATTAGCTCGTGCATCACCGTCATGACACAGCTGTATGAGTACAATTGGACTTACGTATCGCGTGCCGTCGCCGATTTCGTGAACACAACCATATCCTCCTCAGGGTTGACTGCGCATGCCCCTATATGTGACACCTCGGGGATGCACTTCCTCCAATCGGTCAAGAGCAACGACGTGTCGTTCAGGCCTCCCGACACCTCCAGCTCCGGCCATGCCGGCCGACGCAGCTTCCACACCAAATTTGACTCGGCTGCGTCTTCGCCTTCGGATGCGCTTAGGTTCTGCTCATGAAGGAGAAACCCGCCTGCACAAGCCCTGACGGTAGAGCGACGAGGGGACGGTATCATGATAGTGTGCAAGGGGAAGCCAGTCTCCCATGCGGCGTTGCGTGCTCGGAGCTTCTCCAGCTTCGCCGCCAGCGGGACGTCGGAAGGTCCGTCAACCATCCCCGCTCGGTATAGCTCCATCCTGTACTGGATCGCAGCCTCGTGTGCGATGAGGCTCTTCAGCGCCTTGCAAACCTGCGGAATGATGCTGGTGTCAGTCTAATGTCACTGTAGTGCGAGTCGGGGAGCCGTACCCTCGTGCATCTGGTCAAATCACCTAGTCTCAGTTCAAGCAGGATCTTCACTTGCAGCTCTGGGGCAAGCTGAAGCAACGTAGAGCCGCAGTCGCGAGCCATCGTGGTGGTAGCAGATCTAGCGGTGAACGGTCCTATACAACGGCATAAATTGGAGCTCACGGCTACTGCGCCGCATTGATTGAAGCGTGTCAGGTCGCACCGCCTCGACGTCCGAGGGAAAGCTCTATGACCATGATCACGACACGCTTGTGCCCCGTGTTCGCCCCGTGTTTCATTGGCAATAACGTCTTCACGCAGTTGTAGCAGCGACACGAATATCATTCAATCCCAACAACACCTGTCGAGTCGTCAAACTCAGGAGACGCGAACGCGACATACGACAGCTGCGAAGGAAAGCGTCCCTCAAGCGAGGCGTCTTGCGCGCAGACGTCGCTCGCCTGGATCCTGAGCGCGCCCAGGTCCAAGAGGAAGCGCGAGATCAATATTGAGGTTATCCTGGAAGAGTCAGACCATGTCAGATCACGCTTGCACGCGCGCGATGAGTGGACGTACGCGTCTCGGAAAGACACGATACATTGGCCCATGATCAGAGAGGTGCTCGAATTGGCGTTGTATCCCTGAGAAGTCGACAGGTGGGTCATGCGGACAGGAACAGAAGGGATGGCACGCACCACAATCGTGAGGGCAAACGCGAGTGTGTTCAGCAGCAGTGGGATGCTAGGGAGGTACGTCAGCACGGAGAACGCGGACATCGATAATGGCTCGGATGCGTGCGCATACCTGAAGCAGAGGACGCCTGTAACTTGCGTCAGATAGCGTTCGGCATGAGGGAGCGTCATCCGTACCATTGGTGAGGAGGACCTCGGCAATCGAACGACGTTGCGTCGAGTCGCGATGTTTGAACGGCCCTGTGCGTATCTTGACTATAGTTATAACGAGCACGATCCCTTCCCCGAGTAGGGTGGCGGAGCGTGTTGCCCATAGTACTTGCCCACGCGGCAAGTGATGTAAGTAGTGCACTCGCGAGAGAAGGCCATATTCGCTCACTGCCAACTTCATAGTGAGCGGAAAGGGCGGAGCAGGATGTACTATACACGGAAGGACGCACCGAGGTTTCAAGACCGCTCCAGGTGGGAGAGCTCGGCTGCAGTTGTAAGGAGCCGGTAGGTTGATATTGTCGAATGCGGCGTATTCGTACTGGCATGGCTTTGTGATGAGGAGGAACTGGGCAATACAATGTGGAACTCACGGCAACGGGAATTATGAACGTGGCATTGAGAATGAGTACGAGGGCTGTGAGGCATATGTTGTGATCCGTGAGAGCATACGCTCGGAAAGCAGAGAATACTGCAGCGGAGATACGAGAAGTCAGCGCGGCTCACTCGAAGTACCGTTCGGTCCTTACCTGCCCAGGCGAGGTATGGTAATATGGTGCAGACTCCCTCGAAGACCGGGAGAATCTCACAGCTGCGGGTAATGTGTAATGTAAGCAACCACTGCCGACGATCCGCACAATTAGCCCGTGACGCACGTCTGTAAAGCATGAGTTCGCTTTTGACTGAAAAAGGCCGCAGATACGCACTTCATTCTGAACAGGAAACAGCAAGAGTGTGGCAGAAATGCACGACATGATCTCCACATAGCGGTTGACGAAGTATAGGATGCTGGACAACTTCAATCTATGACACCAAAACACGGCAAACTCGGTGCCCAGAGTCAGGAAAGAATCGTAGACAACCAAGGCTTGTCAGACGTCAGCTAAAAGGCGCCGGACAACGGCGTGGGTTGCGCACCTGAGGCAGATATTGCACACAGTTGAAGTGGGAAGCTGACGGGATGTCAGTCTAGTATTTTGTACGCAAGATGATGACTTACGTCGACTCTAGATACAATACAAGAGGGCCATACTCAGAGGCCATAATGGAACTCACGTCAGAGCACCCATGTCGGAGAGGTCGCGCGTGCGGGATGGGGAAGGGGTATATGTATGGCTACACCGCTAGGTTCGGCGCCCCATCTGTCAGGATGGCCGGAAGGCGGAGATGATCAGCATTTCCGCATGCAACGCGTATGCCGTGCTGCAAGGTTCGCGATGACACCTGCAATCCCGCTCTTCTCTGCATTGACCCTGACCCGCGATCAATGTACATCATTCGAACAGCGCCGAAGACATCGCATCGCGAAAACACACCTGATCATAGTCCGGAGTGCGGTTGGGAATGCAATGAGGCCGTGCGGTCAAGTAGTTGGGCGTGCCGCCCCTCTACAATCGTCTGGTGGCAAGGTCAGCTCGTGCTCCGACAGCAAAAGTGAGGGCGTAATTCGGGCTCAAGGCTTACTGCATAGAGAAGATGGAGGAGCAGTACAGACGCACTACAGCGACCGAGACGCCGGCGTGAGCGACGCCGGTAAATCGTTGACAGTTCGTCAAACAGATCAAGCCTCAGAAGGTGCTCCGCGCGCGAGTGGCAGTGAGCGCGATCCGAGAATACGCGGACTTGCCCTCGTGTCCTCGTGAACGACGCCGGTCACATCTCAGCTACGTCCATCAAGACTACGATACTTAGGGAAACGATCCAAGGTCCTCGTTTGTGGTTTAGACGGTGTTTGTGCATATTGCTAATGCAAACGATAACCACAAGTGAGGTAGGCCTGCTGCATCCCCGGGTGCAACAAACTCCGAGCAATGGTGTCGACTCCCACATCAACTCACATGGCCTCCATTCATGTCCCATTCCGCCTGAGACCGACCGCTCTAATCTGACTCGGACGACAATGGTCGCCCACAGTCGAACAAAGCGATCGGATCCCCAAACCTCCACTGCCTCAACGAGGAAGGTTCCCCGAACGTGCGACTGCCGCGAGAATCTATGAGGGGCGACATCTGAACTGACCTTGCTCAATTTCCGGTGCGTCCGCCTGCCGGGCTTGAGCGGCAGGGGCTGGGTGGACGAAGTATAGATATTACAACCAGGCTATGTGGAAGATTCTTCGGTGCGATAGGTCGACGGTGAGTGAGAGAGCACCGTATATCCCGATTGACGTGGAGGATACTGTCGACAAACAATCCGCGGGCCTGTGCGAGGTCCCAGACCATGTCCCCGCGGACGAAACGGCGATTCTTGCTGGATTCCGGACACAAAGTGGGCTCGGGAGGCTTGGAAAGATGCATTTCGATGGGCGCACGAGACAGAAGGCAAGCAAAGGGGTGACACTGACGATGAAGAAGAAGGGGAGGATGATACGTTCGATGGGGCTTGTGTGCCGCGCGGGTGACCGAGGTGTGGCGCGCTCGAGCGGAATGAGACTGAGACGTACCGCATCGACAATCAATAGTCGGTATCCGTCAGCGCGGCCGCCAAAGTCAGCCTTCTCGTCAAGAGTCCCTCTTGGGTGTCGGTAGCAATGGGGCGAATCCGAGGACCGAGACCGACGAGGATGCAGGCGCTGAGCAGCACTTTCCTTTGCTCCCTCTCGTGAATGAGGGGCAGGAATCGGGCAAGAACGTACCTGCTATTGGTTCCCCGGAATCAGCACCCTCGGCACCTTCCCAGAGGCTACCGTCGTCGTTGCGATGGTGTCGATAGGTCTTTTCGAAATCGTATCGCATGTTCTTCATACCTCCAGGCAGGCGATGCCTACTTAGAGATTCTGTTAGGGCCAGTGAGACCGTGCCCACAGGGATTCACGGTCTTGTCGAAGCACTTACCTCGTCATATCGAGTTCAACATCCCACCATACCGACATGTTTTACACGCGTGCGCTGGCTCGTGTCGGTTGCATGTTGTCTCCAGAAGTCATCTCGATAGCGAGGCATATATGTCGAGAATTGTCTTCACGATGTATTGATGGTAAGTGAGTAGCAAACTTGCTGTAAGTGAGACTTGAGTAGGAGAAGACGACACGCTCTGACCCGAATCTAGGGGCTGAGCCGAACCGAGCCGAACCGCGCTGAACCAGCGCTGACACCTGAGATTGTTCTGGCAACATCGAAAGCTACGCATGCACTTCGGCAGACGTCTCGCAATTTCTACTCCGTGCAGCGAGTTCGAGAATAATTCGAGAACATGAACGGTGGTCAACGGATCTTTGGACAACTGAGAGGATATAAGGCCCCACCCCCAGCCCCAGCTGCTGACTCTTCAGAAACAAGTCTTCGACATCAGCGACAAGTTACAACCTCGCATCCTCATCACTTCTACACCTAACTCCTGAGTCCTCACTACCATGTCTCTCGTCAACTTCTTCAACAACGACCCCTTCTTCTCTGAGTTCGACCGCTTGTTCGACGAGGCTTTCGACCGTCGGACTCGTGGCGGCTCTGGCTCTGGCTCTCAGGTCCAGCGAGCCAACAACGCGCCTCGCGTCCTCCGGCCAAGGTATGTATCCGCCGTGTCTGGTCTTCTGCACATGAAGTTGCTAACATGATTTATTACAGGGTTGACGTCCACGAAGACAAGGAGAAGAACCTCGTCACCGCGACGTTCGAGCTTCCGGGCATCAACAAGCAGGACGTGAGCATCGACATCCGCGACAACGTCCTCACCGTCTCTGGCGAGTCGAAGCAGGAGACGGAGAAGAACGAGAACGGATACCTCACGCGCGAGCGGCACTTCGGCCGCTTCTCGCGCTCGCTCCCCGTTCCCCAGGGCATCAAGGTATGTTCGGCCGCCCTCTGAGTACTCCCGCTGACCTTGTACTGACGCTCCTCTCTGCAGCCCGAGGAGGTCAAGGCCTCGATGGAGAACGGTGTTCTGACCGTCACGTTCCCGCGCCAGACACCTGAGCAGCTCCCGAAGAAGATCACCATTGCCTAAGCAGTCGCATCGTCGGATCCCGGTCCACGGTCTTTGTCATTGAAGTCGCATTGTTATCTTCGTTTCTCTGCTTTCTTCCGCTGTGTATCTTTGACGTCGTGGATCCATTGTATCAATAGCTCAACCACTCCACAGGAGATCACGCCAAGTTCTCCCAAAGAGAATCTGGAGAGAATATCGGATATTCACCACGTTTTCTCCGCATACTCAACCGCCCCGATTCTCAAGCACTTCTCAAACAAGTACGCTATTCTACGATCACCTGACCAACGTGGTAACGCGTCGCGACTCGCATACGTCAGACCCTCTGCCCTCGAGGCCTCCGCTCGAGGCCTTATAATCCTGCACTCATATATGCTGTGGCCAGTGCTCTCTCCCCCGACTCTTGCGCACGCCTCTCTCAAAGTTTCGACACTGCTGTCCCGCCCAATGCTGATCTCTCGCCCGACGCTGCTCCTGGCAACAAAGTGCCTCGTCCGGAGTTGCCGACACTGCTCTGCATGGTGGGTATCCATATGCCATGTGCCATGCGTCAATCGCTCCAGCTCACGGTCGTCGGTGCGCTAGATAGGCGCATATATGAGCCTGAGCAAGCTCTCAGGTGCGTGCTCGATCATCCGGTCGAACTGATACTAATTGCTTCTCTCACCTATTCCCTCCAGACTATGACCACGGCTGTATGCGCCCCTCAGACGTGTCGTGAGTCTGATTATGCGCTCGTGCCAGACTTGTATTGACAGTGCCGCATACAGCCGTGTTGCGTCCACATTCAGACGGTTCCATCAGGAGCAGTAGTACATCAGTGAGTCCGACCCATTTATCTCTTTGCTTCTTCGCCTCACCCACGCTCATATGATCTGGGCTCTGGTGTCATCCATACACTCGTCTGGTATGCATATTTTGTTCGTGCATGTTGCCTCTTCACTGATTGCTGTATGCATTCATCTGTTAGAGTCCGTGTCGGTCGCTACAACGCCAGCAAGTTGGCAGCCATGGGATCGGAGGTGCGCTCTGAGGTAGACCATAGACAATCATGAGGCCGGTATCTTTCTGTCTGATGTAGTTAGCACTGGTGAATGGGTCCAGTGTATCCTAGATGAATAGGTGCCAATTGCAATATATACACAGCTCCGTTACATCTCCTAGGAAAGCTACAAGCTACGTGTGAAGCACCCGTGGGTGGGCCGTGGTCCTGCTATGCTAGGCTACAGGCGCCCCCTGCCAGATCCTTGGAAACTGGTCGAGAATCTCCAGATAATGTCCCGTACTCAGGAGGTTCTCGATACATTCTCGTCCTGGGAATAAGCCGAAAATCTGAGGAGTACGTCGGATACCCGGCAAATACTCTACTCGAAAATCTGCCGTGACGCCCAGTGCTCAAGCCAATATACCTAGTTTCTATACATTCTGTATTCATTCCATGGCCAGCAGCAACGACGGAAAGGATTGTGCGTCATCGACCAAACAGCTGAGTACACACACAGTCGTTAAATGCCCCTGCTCCTACGTGACTACGTCCTTCCCGAGCGACCTCTGGGTCAGCATACGTACTCGAAAATGAGAAAGCCCCTCACTGCTATCTTGTCTGAGTCGGGCGACGTGCGTATGTCAACCCAAGATCACGAATGTCATTCGTCCGCTGGCATGCGTCCTCGGCAGCATCCTCTTCAGGAGGGGGATGCGTTCGTCGGAGTCCTCGCCACCTTCTCAGTATCCCACCTCAAACATATGGCGAGTCGGGCCGTTGTTCACCACTTTGAAGTTCCCCGCCATCGTACAGACCAGCTCGGCGTGCTCCAACCGACAGATGGCATCGTCCAACCTGCCCCAGTGCTCCATACCTGCGAAGAGACGGTCTATGGCGTAGTCAGGCTTCTCATAGTACATGAACATGATCTTGACCGTGCGGAGAGTCGGGGGTGAGGCAAGCAGGATCTCCGCGTTCACGGCCAATGCGCGATCACAGAGTCGTATCGCGGATTCCAACCCGTCTCTATCAGAGTCAGGGGGCCGGGGCGGGAATAGAAAGTATAGATTCAGGGTCTCGAGCGATTGACAATGGCGAAGGCTAGGGACTGGCTGTGTGGCTGAAGGAGCAAGACGAGACAGATCAGGTGAGCTCGATGAAACGACAGCACACATGGCGGGAACGTACTCTGCGGGTGGTCTAGAGCGACACTATTGATAGAGATATATAAGTAGCGCCGCCATGATATGTAGGCAAGTCAACGTCTCCTCGCACTCTGGGAGGAAATCGCCCAAAGCCTCCTCGAGCCGCACACCATGGATCATGAGCGTCAGCTCTCTCAGCTCCCACTTGGGCTGCATATGGTGCAAGAGATGGACTATGCCGCAATATCCGCTCCACCTCCCATCCAAGCGAGTTGAGGTAAGAGCCAGTTCCTCGACGCTGAGAGCGAGTTGAATCGGAGGAGCGAGTCCAAGGGAGGAGATTGCGGCGAGATCAGGATCCCACGCCGTGGGAATAACACCTCAAAGGGGCATCGTCAAGTCAGGCGACCTGGCCCGCATCGCAACTTCAAATACCGACTGGCCGCCCCCGGTACTGTTCGACGCCACGTACGCCTCGCTCGTTCTGAAGACGTTTGGCGTTCAAACGACCATTCACGCGAGCAAGAAAGTCTGTCAAGACCAGCTCACGTTTGGTGTGATGATGGCAGAGAAAGCCCGCCGTAAGCGTAGGAAGAATAATTAGCGTGCGGTACGAGCACGTCTCGCAAGCACGGAGCGGGATGCACGGGACCTTCTCTTCTTGATCCCATACCTAGCTGTTTCTCCTGAACGGGCTCGTGAGCATTGGGCAGCGGAGCAAGCGAAGCCGGAGTTGGAGGAGCGACGGCAGGAGGAGGCGAAGGTGTCCGAATGGCGAGATCAATGCGCGAACGCTGGACTCTAGCCTCATGTTGTATCGCCATGCATGTCTTCCGTCTCAGCTCGTCTATGTATTTAGATCTTGATTCACCCTTACTTCAGTGTGCGACAATTGTCCTCGACTCGCGTTCTGCTGCTCCAGGCTCCGGCGGCGCTGATGTGGTTTTTGAGTCTGACGCTCGGCAGAACCTACATATCTCCACCGCGACGTCTCGTACTTGATACCCTGTAGATCATGAAAACGTTGAACACTCATCGCTACCTAGTGTTGCGTAGGGCTTGGGTATGCACAAGAGGCAGGGGTGGCGGGACCAAAGGCGACGTCGAGGTGGGAAGTGTCGAGGATGAGATGTCTGTTTCGTGTTCACCCAAGTCATCGGCGGCACAGGATCTGGATGTCGCGTAGCGCGGTCAGGATAACTAGTCCTGGAGGTCTAGTGTCCCCCCGCCGAATCGCAGGGCCAGCCCTGCCCGCGAACGTTAACCTAAGGATAATATTTGGACTCCCGGCCGACCGCTGGCAACCTCTCGAGGTCAGCGCATATCGTCAAGACAAGGCCTTCGCACTCACCACAGGGTCCATCCAAACTGGGTACCTCGCGGCCTGGGGCAGTCAATCCATATAACAACACATAATTCACATTGTCCAACTCGTACAGACCTATGCTCGTCCGATCCATGCGTACAGGGTATGCTTACAGGGAGTACGAACGGTCCTAATGCCCCTCAGAAGCCGGGCTTCTCGACGGTGACCCAGCTTTCCCTCTTCGGGACCGCGCTGCAAACATCATCACATAAGAACAACGACCGCGATGAGTGTCAAGCTGAGGGAACGAACCTACGTTTGCCCAAGATCAGCTTGACAGTCTTGACCTCGAAGCCGTGGAAGCTGAGCTTCACGGCCGAGGACGCGTCCTCCGTCTGGTATACGCTGAGTTCCTCGAGCTTGTCCTCGAGCAGGTTCGTGATGAGGACTTTCACGACGGAGAGGTGCTCGGCGAATCTGAGCTTGACGGTGCCGTGGCCGCCGTACGCCTCGTAGAGTCGCAAGACGACCGAGGGTGAGTCATGCGACTCGAAGTCGTCGTCCAGACCGCGCTTCACCGTCTCAAGGAAGACGTTCGGAGCGCCTTCGAGCTGGAAGGCGGGCTTTGTCTTGAGAAGTGGCGCCTCGGTGGTGTCCTCAAGGAGGCGCACTGAGGTTCATGTCAGCAAAACGTCCCTCATTTAAGGTAGTGCTGAACCTCACCGTGGATGGGCGAGTTGAAGAGGATCGCAGCGATTGGAACATCTGACTCTAGGAAGTGGCCCTGGTGAGGCATCACCGCCCAGGAGAACTCGTGCTTGCCTGAAAAGAAACCCCATAAGCCTCACCCGGAGAGTTCACACCATGTCCACAAAGTACATACCCTGGTCCTGCTCGGAATCGGGTGCAGTGGCTGCACGAAGCAAGGAGATACGCAGAACGTTTCCGCGGCACGAGAAGCCGTACTTCGACTCCGAGAGAATAGCGACACCGTAGCCATACTCGCTGAGGTCCGCATACTATGCAGGGTCGTCAACGACTATGGCGAGCAATGCACAGGACGAACGCACCTTGTGACCGCAGACTTCGAACTTGGCCATGTCCCAGGTAGTATTCTTATGCGTCGGACGCTGGACGTGCCCGAACTGCGTTTCGTACGTCGCGAAGTCGTTCTTGATGTTCAGAGGAAGCTCAAACTTGAGGAACTCGTGACGTTCGTGCCAGTCGACCTCGGCGTCAAAGCGGAAGAACGAGCGCGAGTTCTTCTTCAACGAAGCTGCGGAGCAATCAGTATCTGTCTGAGGCCAGGGCAATCGTGCGTAGTCACCTGGAATGGCATCCAAGGAGATCTATAGGGGAGATCAGCGGGGCTGACAACTCCTATATTGGGAGGCCACATACCACGACGTTGATCGTGCTCTGACCGTACTTGATGACAGACTTCAAGGACGCCCGCAGAGGACCTTCAGCAGCGATGGAGATGTTCTCGAAGCGGAGCTTCTCGAATTTCTCGAGGTGATGAATCTCGACATCTGCAAGACGTTCAGATCTGAGGAATACACGACGATCTTATGCAGTGAACTCACCCCAGGCATCCCAGTAGTTCGGCTTGTCGTCGAAGATGACGAGGCCTCCCGACTCGCTAGTGGGAATAAGCTCGCGGCTGAAAAAAAAAAGAAAAAAAAGAAAAAAAAAAACACGAGATGAGCTGGCATGCACAGCGCATGCTTCAACTGAAGAGAGCGTACTCAAGTGCAACGTCGTAAAGGCTGGTGATCCTGCCCTCAATGATGGTCAGCTGTACACTTGCGTTCTTGAGCACGAAGTGGTCCGTGCCGACACGAGCAACTGCAAAGACTGTCAGAGCCATACGCTTCGCTTGGAGACAGTAGTGACATACCAGAAACAGGCTTGCAGTTGGCGTACATCCCTGTACTGTAGGCCACGCCGCCGCCAGCAGAGCAGTCCAGGAGCGCAAGGCCGGTCGCACCGTTCTTGGCCGTCTGCACGACCTGCGACTTCAGGCGCTGCGCTGCACCCGTGAGCGGGACCTCAACAATGTCGCGACGGGGGAAGAAGGTCGTGTTGAAACCGACGATCGTGCCCGTCTTCTTGGACTTGAAGGACGGGTCGGTTAGGGAGACCGAAGGCGGGAATATGGCCTTGAACGCCTCCTCGAGGAGGGTTTCTCCGTCCTTGCGCACCTCTGCGTACAGCTTCTCGGCATCATCGTATACCATGCCGCTGGACCGAGCCTCAGTCAAGACATCCAGCCAAACTGAGAGCACACTCACATCGCCGACCCAGGAAGAACTGCATGATGCAGTGGTTAGATCTAGTCACGACTGCCAATACACATTCACACGTACCATCGTGGACTACGGAGATTACAGATAGTTAGCTGTGTACCACGATCCGAGTGGCTAGTTGACGCACATTGGTTCAGCAAGACTTTCTCCCAGCAGTCATTGATCTTCTCGTTCGGGTATACATAGTCGGTCTTGTGGTACTTGAAGAGACTAGCAAACGTGGAGATAATCTGCCAGAGAGAAGCTAAGTATCACGCCTGGCGCCCCGCAGAGCACGGAGCTCACCTCGACATCGCGTAGGAGAATCTCAGACTTGCGGTTACCCTTCTTGATGGAGCCTGCGATAATGCTTAGCTAACTCCGCGTTCGTGTCGGGAGAATACTCACCGTGCGAGGTGTATGTTCCACGGTGGAACTAGTCGGAGTTGCGTAAGTCATAGTCCTTCAGCGGAGGACTTGCGTTAACACACCTCCAGGTAAAGTTCGCCGCTCCTGTCATCAATGGTGGAAGTTCGACAGCAGGCCAAGCGAGAATGAAGGGGATTACTGACCAGTTTGGCAGCTTCGCGCCGGCGTCCGAGTCCTTAGCCAGCACGTCAAAGAACTCGTCCACAGAGTGGCCCATATTGACGGGCGGAATATCCCTGGATTTGTTAGATGTCGCCCGAATGCGGCGCAGCTGTGCCCACGATTAGTTTCGGGACTAGTTTGATGCACCATGGGAGCAACCCACGTTCTCAAGCATCTTCGCGAGCGGTCCACCTCCACCATCACCGTTGCCGAAGACGAGCAGCGAGATGTCCGATGATTCCAAGTTCTAGCTGCTGTGAGTACCCTATCGCAGGTCAGTGCAAAGTAGTCGATACCTTGTGGTTATTGATGCCCTTGACGACATCTCCAACCGTGGCCTGCGCAGTGTACGTGTCTGCGGAGCCTTATGAGCGACGATCGCGGATGTTACATAGTAGACACACGCACCGACTGGCGTCATGTGGCACAGGACTTGGGTTCCGTCGATCCCAACCCAGTTAAACGTAGAGTGCGGGAAGTTGTTGCTGCGAATCGATCTCAGATATGCCTTGAGCCGAAATCTTACGTCCAGAAGACTTACATGTTGTTCCTAGGTTCCGATCGAATCTCGCCATTAGCTCCGCACATAAGGGCTCACAAGCTGCAACCGATGATGTCGCACTCACCACGACAGCTTCTGCGTAAAGAAGTAGTCCATGTCCGCAAGGCGGATCAGCTGCGGAAGTGCACCTGTCAGGCCGAAGGAGTCGGGGAGCCAGGCGGTATTGCACCGGACCCCGAACCGCGACTCGAAGTAGCGCTGCCCGAAGATGAACTGGCGGGCGAGTGCCTCTCCCGAGGGCATGTTCGCGTCGTTTTCGACCCACGATCCACCGACGGGGTGGAATGAGCCCGCCTTGATCTTGTCCTTGACGCGCTCAAAAAGCGGCGGATACAACTAGGCGGTATGAGCGAGATTGTTCTCACAAGCGAGCGTGTATTTCGTACCTGCTCGAGCCACTTGTACTGCTGTGCCTGACTGCATGTAAAGCGATGCTCAGGATAGCGATCCATAAGATCCACCTGAGTAGACCATGAGCGAGCCACCTTCTGCTGAGTGACTCGGTAGGGCCAGAGCCTAAAGATAATAAGCATCTACTCACAAGTCAGCAGGGAGCGTAGAGAACTTACCAAGCGGTGTCGATGTGGCAGTGGCCGATACCCCAGACCTGGGCTTTCTCTGCACCTTCCTCGTAGACTTTCTCGCCCTTCTGGGCCCAGTCCTCTCCGAAAACCTCCTCTGCAAGGTTCCTGGCAGCAGTCAGACTGTGAACATCACCCTTCTCGAAGACGTTCATGATGGCATTCGCGGTCGTGAGCGCCTTGTTCTGGAGCGCCGTGTTACCAGGGACCGACTCTGAAATCTGCCGCAGAGCTTGGAAGTCCCACAGGAGATGCCACGCCTCCATGTTGGGGACGACGAGATCCGCGGAGGCCAGCCCAAAGTACCTGTTCATCTGTGGCGAGTTCAGTTCAGAGTGCAGGGGAGTAAGTTGAATAACAGAACTTACGTCTGGCGGTGCAATGGTATCGCCGTTCCAGGGCACACCGAACATACCATTGCAGCTGGACTCTATGACGAACTCGTGCTTTCCGGCCTTGACTGCGCTGCGCGGCAGGATGTATTCTACTCGACGATCGCCACCTCCTCCGCCAGTAATGCCTTGGAGGGGTGTGCCATCTGTCGAGTATATCATGGCCTCGCAGCTGGGGTCGAACTCGACTGTCCCGGCGCGTCAGAGCAAGCTTCCGGTACGACGACAAAGGCCACGTACATTGCACCCGCTCGTACTGCTCCCAATATGAGGGTATTGTGACGGAGACCCTCCACCAATGATTGGTCTACCGAACTCGGTGTGAATAGTGGATTGGCAAACAGCAGGTAGCGCTGTACATACCCCTAGAAAAGTAAGGTAAGCTCGACTTCCAGGCATGCATAGCACTAATCCTCGCATTCTGTACATGCGAACACCTGTGGTACCAGTGACGACTCCAATATATGCTCGATTCGTCCCGTGGCTCCCGCGGTCCATCCTCAAGAGAGAGTTGAGGAACTGCTATTGTCTGGGCGCAAGGGACTCATGATGCCGCAACTGGTCGTTATAATGGCCCTAAGGGTGGGAGACAAGGCGGCTCTTCCCCAGCTGCTCTGCATAGCTGCAAAGGAGCTCTCTTGCAACCTCCGCCAGCGATCTTACGCGGAACAGCAGAAGTAACGACGGGGATGCCTTGAGAGTGGGACATCACATAGAGTTTACTGAGAGCTGCGATCCAAAGCACGGCGTCATCCTTGCTGAGTTTCTCCGTGGTCAGTGGTCACATCCTCGCGTTAAGTCCCATCTCTCATCAAATGACCTGAGCCGCTACCATACTTCAAGTATGCTTCCGTAAAGAATGCAAGGATCGAGGGTCACAAAGACGATGAGTTACTCACATGAAGGCCCGAACGACTCCCCCTTCGACGCCGGCCTAAACTTCTGCTTCATAGCCTCCTCGAAGCTCGGCTTCGACAGCCCCGGCGCGCTCCACACTTCCAGCTTAACGTGCTCCTTGTTGTCGATCCTGTGCGTGAACAGCACCGACGAGAGGTTGACGTCGGCGAAGTGCCCGCCCTCGAACGTCCCGAGGCGATTCTGGGTAAGATGCTTGATCCATTTTGCGCCTGGACCGTAGTTTTCCTTCGGGTATCCCGACGACGCGGATGCGCCGTGGCCTGAATGTCCGTGGTTGCATGCCATCGTCGTGAGAGGGGTGGAGGTCGACGTTGTGGACGACCAGTGCGGTGCGACTGTCGCCGTGTCGGGGACGACGGGCTGATCGTGACTACATAGGCGCTGCGGGGTATCGTGTTAAGTCCGGGTAATCAACTTTACCCGCTTACTTAATTACTTACTTACTGGTAAGTAATACTTAGTTCAGGTCCACGTCATTAATCAAGTCGAACATATACGGGAACCTACTCATGCCTGCCAACAAAGCTATCTCTAGCAAACTACTGTGCTCGAGGGACCTGTGAGGCCTACATATACTGCATGATCATACAAGACATTTGCGAACTACATACATGTGAGCACTCTGCAGATGATAGGAACAAATTTCAGGACGGGGGCCGAGACCGCAGAGTCACAGTGTCCGTGCCGGTATGATATCTAACAATACAACATGAGCAATAACTCACAGACCGATAACGTATCTCTCCAGATAGATCATCGTCCATATACTGCAAGTATGAAAAGCGGGGGAGGGGGTGCATCTACTAGTAGTAGGAGATGGTCTCTACAAGCGAGGCTACTAGAGCCGTCGATCACGGTCGAGTGCCTCCAGTGCTGCATGCGTCCGCACATGGAGGCCGTTCTGCAAAGGAGATAGGTCAGTCAAGTGGAAAACATGCAACAGAGGCGAAGGGGAAGGGCGTACCTCCATGCTGAACTTGCCCTGGAATGACAATCGTAATCGGTCAGCCGCACTGGTCTAGGTCGCATTTCAAGAGAGTATGAACGTACCTTCCTCGAGCCAGGAGCCACTTCTAGAGGTTTACCTGAGTGCGAATGAGGTGTGTCAGCACATGGTACATCAGAATCGAGCCCGAACTAGATATGACCATGCGCCTTGCCAGAACTACGGACGACAACTGCATCTGTACCAGAGCCGTCGCGGCACGCAGTGCACCAAACCCACTCCATGAGCACAGCCCATCCGACGCAATGAAAGAATTACCGCAGTAGCACGCATGCGCAAACACAAAGGCGGCATCGTATACTCAACCAAAGGACCGTACTTACCGGAAAGCACAAGCTCCAGATGCATTCGAGCGCCATCCTTGTCGCCCTGGCACGCCAACAGCCGCGCATACTCGAAATCTGCATGCAAAGCCATCAGCGACCTACTCCACGCATCCAACCCTAGGACGGGACACTCACGCGCATAGTACACCAGATAATGATCATACGCGATCCTCGGGCCGTCCCTGAAGACCGCCTCGAAAGCGTCCTTCGCGCCCTTCTCGGCCTCGCCCCTTCCTTCTGTCACCGCCTTCTCCTCCTCCGGGTCAATGACCGCATCCGGGTCCGGGTACGCCACAAACCTCAGACAAATCCCGCGCAAAAAGTTCGCGAGAGCAAGATCGTCCCAGTACTCCTCCTCACCCTTGCCCTCGGAGCCCGTAGCGTATTTCGCGGGATCCTCCGCGTGCTTCCGGATGGACGCGAGCTGCTCGTCCACGTCCGGCAGCATGCGCTGCATGATGACGCCCCGCGGCGCGTGCGCGATCCCAGGAAGAGGTACGCAAACTCGAGCGCGGGCAGGGCGAGCCGCCCGCCCTGCTGTTTGAACTTGCGCGCCTTGCGGGCGACAAATTTCTGCACCACGTCCAGGGCACGTTCGAGGGCGTCAGCGGCAGTGGTAGGTTGGGCGGAGCGCGGGAAGTAGGAGTAACGGCATTAGAACAGGAACGGTGGCCAGTGGCGGACGACGAGCATTCAGCGGAAGGTCAGAAAATGTGGGAGTGGGGGGGCAGATTTACACATGACCCACCTCAAGAGGGATGGACTTGCCCGCGATCCTCTGCCGCAGTCCTGGGATCTTCTCCATGAGTTCGGCAACCTCCTCTGCGTGCTTCTCGCCGCCCATTTGCAGCAGACACACTGCGACGCCGTATGTGTATGTCGCCTTCGACCACTGCAGCAAGGTTTAATCACCAATATCTCAGCGCAAGAAGTGTTCGACTGCGCCCAAATTCCCGAGCAGTAGGGACCATTTTGACGCAGAGCGAGTTAGCAAGCACTCACCGACGCCTCGGCAGCAAGCGTGCGCCAGTAGTCAAGCGACGCCGCGATATCCCACAGCGCGAGATTTGCGATGGCCATCTCCCAGAAGGAGATGTGTTGTAAGTTCCGGTACTGGTTCTGGGCTTGCAGTGCCTTCTGGTAATATACGAGCGCCGAGGCGGGCTGACTTCGGCATAAGTGCAAGCGGCCTTGGCCGAACAGAAAGAAGACACCTGTGGCACAAATAACATCAGCATACTAGTACGGAACTGCAACCCATACCAGTGCCGAGCCGAAACTAGCAAACTGAGAATGACAGGCGGTGTGAAGGACGGAGATAGGAACGTGTATCTCGTACGACCGTCGAGACAAGGGCGGGAAAAGATGAAGTGGCCAGACTCGTACCGTTCGGATAGCGCTGGATGTGGTAGTCCAGGATCTTCTGCGCCATGTGAATGTCGACACCCTCAAACGTGAAGCTAGACAACACCAGATGGAAGATGAGCAACGCCATGTCGCAGATGCTGCGGCGCACGCCCTCCTGCTCTGCTCACACACCACGGATGCATCAGCAACAATCCCCAGAAATCGCATGAAGCATGGACGCACCCAGTCCAATGGCAGGTACATCAGAGTCCTTGCTCCATCCGCCCGCCTTCTGCAGATACGCGAGCCCCGCGCGGCGATCCCCTCTGTATCCGAACAGCTCCACGATGGTGAGCAGACGCGATGGCATCAAGGACAAGATGAGGTTCGAGAGGCCGACACCCAAGTAGACACCTGAACGGAAGTCCGCATCAATGGACGCGTCCTCGGGGCCCTTGCCCTTCGCCTGGGCTTCTGCGTCCATGGCTTCGAGGTATTTGCCGAGCTGACGTAGATGTTGATCGTGGGTGCGCATGTTCAACCTGAAACGGGGTCCGGATTACTCATGACTGCTTTCGCGCAAGATTCGCCGGAAGGTACTCACGCGTCCTTGATGAACGCGAGCAGTCGCCAGAGTAAACGATACCTAGAAGAGCCTAGGACGGAGCGTTAGCAGAACGTAATAGGCATGTTGTGAGGCAGGGAACGCTCGAACGACCGCGGAACATCTGTCAATGGGACAAGGAAGTGCCCGGGTGAAGAATGGTATCTCGGGTGCCGAATAAGAGCGGAAAGTTGCTCCTCCACCCGGCCGCTATCTAAGACAGTCTCTCCGCCATCCGTTTGGAAGCAGACGAAAGAACGGGAGAACTACCGACACGGCACTAGTGAGACTCTAGGACCAGAACTTGCGAGGAGCGTAATGGAACGAACCAGCACGCATCCAGAACTTTGTGGTTTGTGCAGCGTCGACCGAACCTTCCCAAGTTGCCCTCTCTGACAATGCGGAGAAGATGCACAGACCAGTGATGGATAGTCCTGGGCAGTGCAAAGAAGAGTACAGAACTGCACCCGGCACTCCCCGGATCCTGTGACCCCATGACTCATCAAACTTTGCAATTGTAACAGCGACGCCCCTTGCTATGCATGGCGGCGCGTGTGGCTAATTTCTGTTAACAGGCTATGCAGCCCGTTTGTATGGGTAGTCGGCGCGGAAACGTGCCAGCGCAGACCAGAGCAGGCGACAGGGCAAAGAGTATGCTCTGCGATCATGCTGTGCGATTCTGGCCGCTAGAAGAGGCGGGACCGCCGGCACACACCACAGCGTTGTCATCCGAAACAACAATCCGCTGTCACTCCTCCTCGGAACGCATGCACTTGCCCGTTCAAGGACATTCTA
>JABYQS010000352.1:0-27702 GCA_022592435.1 Cerioporus squamosus
GATGACGATGGAGACGATGGTGCTGCACGAGGTGGACGCCAGAGACGCGACAGTGGCGCGGATAACGATCCAGACTTGGCGGCGTCGGGGGACGTGGAGCGGCGGGTGGCGGGATTGACGATGAAGACGAGGTGTGCACGAGGTGGACGCCGCCGCGCCAAGTGCGCGATAACGCTCCAGAACGGGGGCGGCGCTCGGTGAGCCTTGGGCGCGGTTTTTTCCTTTTATTAGGGTAGTTAGGCTAGTGTATAGTGTGCGGCTGATCGACACAGATGCGTGGTGGGCCGAGGAGGATCGATGCGCACGCAAGGGTTGCTGCGGCGGATGAGGATGAAACGGAGGTGGTAAGGGAACAGTACGAGTACAAAAAGTGTGCGCGGGGACGGGACCCGGGGACCTGCTGTCGCTCAACGAAATGTGTTGGGTTTTTGTGTGGGCGTGGAAGTTAGCTTGGAATGGTGGGCAGAAAGGACCCAGACCCAGAGTTGTGGCAGACGACGTGGGCACGTAAGCGGATGGGCGGGAAGCATGCGGTGCGCGATGACGATGGAGACGATGTGGTCTGAGCAGACGACGAGCATGCGTGGAGCGATAGTGACGACGAAGACGACGGCTTGAAAGCCGACTTGTGCGCGTCCTGCACCGCGACGTTACCCTGAGACAGGCGCGGCTTCTTGCTAGGAGAAGCGCATTGCATCCTCTTACTAGGAATTGCCCGCTTTGTCTTCTTCGTAGGTGTTGCCCTCTTCGTCTTCTTCGTAGGGGTAAGGCTAGATGCAGAGTCCTATAGAGAGATGAGTGCGAGTGATTACGGTGGTAAGGCACAACGTACCACGCCACCTCGCAAGTCGCGTCCACCCTGGCCGTAGTTGTAACCCTCCGTCTTGTAGGCTGGTGTGATGAGCCAAGGACGAGCACGCTCGAGGATAACCGCCGGGACTTGCATTGAAAGCGGCTCCTTGCTCTCCCGAAGTGCGTCTCCTTCAAGCAATTTGGCGGTTGAAGAGTAAGGCCGGGTGCCGTATAGAGCGTTCTTGACGACATCTCCAAGGCCAAGGTCTATCACCTTCACGCGACACATGGCATACCCAGAGGCTGGTGACTTCCAACGGACTCAACCGATAGGTCAAGGAGCGGATGCGCCCGACCAACCTGTAGGATATATGTAAGACACAGGCGGTAGGTGAGTGATGCGGACTAACCCTTGATGTGATGCCTTCGTGACTGAGACCCTCGCGCACCAGCATTCGGACAACCTCATCCGGCCAAAGCGCAGATCGGAATGTCTGAACAAGCTCCGCCGTGCTTCCCCAGCCAAAGAACGTCTCACAGGCAGTGCCGAGCCGCCCGAAATCCATCGCTCGCGGCTGGAGCACAGCTTCATAGGCAGAGGGCGGGAGAAGAGCTGGCGTAGCAAACAATCTTGCAGCCTCAACCTTGGGGAACGTCGCCGGGACGTTGGCGGCCAGTCGTGGACTCTTGCGACCGATGTGTTTGCCGGGATCGTCACGGAGACGGACCCGAACCTGATCGCGCCAGCCTTGAAGGTAGATTGAGAGCTGATCGTCATCATATGTGTCGAGCGCGCGCCGAAGGACACGCCCAAGGCCGTACCGCACCAAACCTGCGGCAATCTGAGCTCCGCAGTTCCGTAGTCCACCCTGTGTTTAGCCGTGTTAGAGACAACATGCTTGACAAAGAAGAACGCCATACCTCATCATAATCACATCCTACCAGGAGCGCGAAGAGAAGCAAGTCGTCCTCGGAAAACCCGGTCTTGTCAAGGACCTTGCTCCTCCGGTAGACCGTCACCTTGTCGGAACCCGCGCGCTTGAAGCTGGGACTGTGTATGCAAAGTCAGTATATGACCACATGTGAGCAGTGGCAACGTACTTGCGAATGATGACGGCTGCGCCGAAGATGAGGGTGTCGCTGTCATCGGTCATGACCGCATCGATGAGACCGAGCGAGCTCATCTTTGCCAGCTCGGCCTCAGCCTCGCCAGCAGCCTAAACATAGGGGTGTGAGCAAATACTACGACCCTGCTGAGAAATGCGTACCTCAAGCCATGCGAATCCAAATGCCTCGACGAGACGTCGGAACCCGTCGGTCAACCACACCGGAGGTAGCTTGACCTGTTTACCTCTCTTGTAGGCGGGACGATGAGGGCCGTCGGCGACAAACACGGCGTGGATCGGTCTTTCAGCAAGCATGGCGAGGCGGGAAAAGAGGTGGTAGAGTTCAGGGTTTTCCCCACTCTGCGCATGGCCGGCCGAGAACTGGTGTAACATGGATTGCATCCAGATACTACGAGATAGTTGGCGACGGTAAATAAACGACCGGAAATATAACGTAGAGATACTCACCTGGAGTCAATACCAACATAGTACAACCGCTCTGCACGTAAACCCTCGAACCCCTCCCGTAGCGCGAGCGTCCTTAGAGACCAGGTCTCCGATGCGCCTTCGACGAGCTGTAGCAGCCTATCGTGTCAGAGTCATCGAAGACGCGTCTGTACTCAGGCGTACCTTCCAAAGTCCTGGTACTCCCATGTTGATTGCAGTAGATTTGAAGAAAAGTAGAGTGGTTGAGAAGGTTTGTTGTCGGTCACGACGGGGGAATCGACTTGTATATGAGCAGGCGGAGGGAACAGGAGGAGGCGGATGGCGGACGACATGGCGGATAGAGTGCGGGTGTGGCGAGATCCGAGAGACCGTAAATCCGAGAGACTGCAAATCCCGGATGAAGATCGAGCTGCGAGGAGTGAAATGGCGGGAGGTCCTGCGAGAGAGGAGGGCGTCGCAGCGAGCTGCGAGGTCTCGGATTCGCAGTCTTCGTGTGAACTTTGCGGTCTCAACAGCACGTGCATTGTTAACACCGTATCGCGGCCTGGCGCAGGCGCCTGCCGGTCGCGTACAAGCATCCGCCGTCGAGTGTAACAAGCGCGTTGTTACGTGTCCTTCGCTGGCTACCAACACACAGCTCTCTTCCATCTATCCCTACATCGACACGTCGAGTCACAGCCGCGCGGCCCTGGGCAATGCGAGGTAAGTCCGTCGAGTTTGGTTTCTTGTGCATGGTGCCACAGAGTGGCTAGCGCTACTACCGTACTGGTAGTAGTAGTTAGTAAGTATGCTGTCCCGTCCCGCGTGTTGCCAGACACCTTAGCAACAGATGGATCATCGCAGAGCTGCAGGCCAGGAGCTTACTCGGCTCGAGCTCGGCGATGATTCAGAGCTGCCCTCGCCTCATGATCCTCCAGTGCTATCTACCTAAGTAATTCTGCCAAGCGCCGCCCCGACAAAGTCCGCGCCCATCCTCCCGTCCAGCGCTCTTGCTTCCTCCGGCACTCGGGGTCCTCCGCCGGCGCACGGACGCTTGGCTTGGCGTCGGCAGGGGACCAGAATGCCGCTTAAGTCAGCTAGCCGGGGGACTGTTAATCAACCCCATCGCAGCTTTACTTCCTCGCCTCTACTACTCATGTCAGACTATTATGTAGTACCTACTGAGTCCGAGGCGAGGGGAGCACGCAGGGGGCTCCAAAACACCAAAGGGCGTAGCGGTTTCCTCGGACGATGACACGATGGCCAGATCCGAGCGATGGCGGGCGTACTTATGGGGTGCATGGTTACATATGTAGATGAAGGATGAAGGGGCCGGGGCGCCCGTGGGCTGTTACTTACAGTGGATGACTTCCCATAAGAATTTACGGACGTCCTGACGTCCGTAAATGCTGGATCAGGGCTAACGGCCGAGATGCCGAAGACAGATTCAGACTCCGCTTCCAAGCGCCCGGCCGTAGACACGTCAAGCGCTCAGAGTCTAGAAGGGGGGGTCGAGTCGTCGACCCCCCCTTCTAAACTTCAGCACGTCCGTAAATCCTCGCTTAAGCTCGCTTAGGGCGTCGGGGGGACTCAAAAGGCAGTCGCCATCATTACAAATCCTGTTGGCATCAACATGGACCGGATTGGGTGCTGACAAATGCTGACATAAGAGTCCCACCGAGGATGAACCGTCCAGCGTCTAATTATCCAGCGCCCAAGATACCCGGGCGAGATCAAACTCCGCAAGCGAAGTTTACGGACGAAATCGTCCGTAAATCTTATGGAAAGTCATCCAGTATGTTGGAAATGGATGACGGACAGGGTCCAAGTGTACTGTGAGATATGCGTCACGACTCACTCGCGATGCGAGTCGAGTGAGCTGTGCAGTCTTCGCAATTCACTCGAGTATACATAGTAGACGACACAGACGACGAGGGAGATCGTTGAGCAGCCCCCTGTAAAGTTCGAACAGACTTTCGAAGGCGGTGCTGGGGCAGGAGCCTGGAGGGGAAGCGAGATTGGCGAGAGGATCGTATGGCGAGGGGGCTTCGAAACGGCTTCGGAAGTTCGAGATGGAGAAGATGCAGGGCTGCGGGCCTCTGTTGCCACCCTTCAATGGGGGCGCATCGTGCGTTGACGACCAACGGGAACTTGCGGCTGACAGAGGCGAGGCGCGCTGGACGAACGATGAGCCGCGATGGTTTGCGCAGCTGCGCTGTGAACCGTGACAAGGCGCTAGCCAGCTGTACTGGCACCGAGGGGAGGATGCGCGGGCCCGGGTTTTGGGACAGAAATGGTTAGGTGGAAGTGCAGGCGCACCGCGTCTGAGCGGCGAGGGAGCGTTGTCGGTTAGCAGCGCTCGATTGTGCAGGCATCCACCATAGCATGTGCAACCTCCGCCTGGGACCCTGCGGATGCAAATTGTGACAGTGATGTTACAATTCCCTCTGTCAGGGTGCCGAGACACTGTGATTAGGGATGCAAGTGCGAACTGGGACTGAGCGAGCCGAGGCGCGAGTGGTTCCACGTCCGGCAGCAATGCATTCGAGCGGCTTCGAGCTTGTGACGTCGGGCGTGGGCGGGTCACTGGCAGCCAGAGCAGGATATGGCGAGACGTGTCGATGATATGTCAGATGTCCAGTAGTGTGGTCGGTCTGCGCCTCGAGGAGAACCTGTTCGGCCACCGTACGCATTCTCTGTCTGACTGCAGTGACAAAGTCAGTCTATACCCGGACAACTGCCCAACACATTGTGGGACGAGCATCTGCCACACAAATCGATGGTGAAGTGTGTCCAGAGGATGCGACATCGCGTGTCTGCTAGGCAGTCCCTGGACTGCGGACTCGGACTCGGATCCTAAGTCCAAGTCACCAGAATAATGGAAGCCTGAAGGACGAGCTAATGATTCAACGGGCGCGCACACACTCACCTCGAGAGTCCGGCTGATGATGTGTTCCGGGGCGGGTGCCTCGACGCTGGCACTGAGATGACCTCGCGGCTCTCGTGTAATGCCACAGTGACATGCCCGTTGTTAATGCCGAGCACAGATGGTGCCGGGTCCGTGCGCCTTGAAGGCGGTAGCATTGGGATGTAGCCTCACCCGTACAGCTCCAGGACCGTATGCGCCCGCTTGACGAGGGAGAGTATCAAAGCCTGTTGAAGCCGTGACAGGTCGTCCGAGGAGAATGAGACTTCGCGCATGAATTCTTGACCCAGCGCTGCGGACGAGGACGCCAAGTCACGAAGGTTCATTGTGTGTCTCGGTGTCGGAAGACAGACATGGGAACGCCTGACCTGTCCGAGGGCGCATATAGTCAGTTCTCCTGTCACAGAAACGACTAGACGATGGGGTCTACTGCACCATGCTGTCATTGCTGAGCTGCGGACGTGGGTACGCAAGTCCCTGAGGTTGATTGACTCTCGGAGCCTATGAAGACAGCACCTGCAGGGGTGGCATGGAGTCAGTCTCGCTGTCACGAAGTCACAAGGAGAGATGGGACGAACGCCACGAAGCACACGCAGTCGCGTCAGCACGTACGTTCTCCCGCACAGCACCACGACACGAGGCCCTCCGGGAACCAATCATGACCTGCAGAAGGCGTACGCGCAAGCTCTGAGCACGGCGATATGAAACTGAGAAGGGACGCGCGTACCTCTTCGCGGATGCTGAGCACGCTGCGGAAGCCCGTAAGATCCATCCGCGACCGCCACGTATGTACGTGCTCGCTATGGTACGGTGAGCATGTGAATGGCCTATCTGCACCGGAGCGCACAGAAGGAAGTCCTAGTCAGTCCCGGAGTCGACTCGCACAAGAAATGAAATGAGAAGGAACGGGCGTACCTCGTGTCGGGACCGGGACAGGACAACGCTATGCCTTACGTGGGCACACTGGTGGGCCACGATGCCCGGAAGCAGATGGTTCATGTTGAAACAGGGATGGATCTTGGATCCGCTCCCGCGAGATTCGAGTGATCGAGAGTTCCCGAGGGCGTTCTACCCGCGCGGAGAGCACTCTCGGAAGGGACACGGCGTCGGGAGACGTCCCCGTCCGACCTACTGCATAACGTGTCCGCAGCCTGGAGGTATGGTAGTCATGTCAGAAAGTGACTGGGATGAACGGGAGCAGATCTGACATACCGACGCGTACGTGCATGCGGCTTCGCATGCGTAAACCTCCTTCCTTGCTTGGTAATCATGCCCTCCGCAGCTTTGGTGAGTCGCGGAAGCGTAGGACCGCCGCGGAAACAGAAGTGAATTCTTGTGGATCTGAGCCAGAAAGTGAGGTCGGGGACTGGTTACCCCGAAACGGGGAAGTGCGTTTGGTAATCAAGTGGTCCGACCACGTCTCGGAGCCTGCAGCGCGTCCCCGGTCGGTTTTCGTGCGGATGGCGCAGCGGAAAGAACGTCGGCGTACACATGGTGCACACGTCCTTCGTCAGCAGAAGGAGAGAGGACACCGCCCCGCACCACCCATCGTGAACCGCGTCCGCCCGACCTCCGAGCACGGGCGCTCGTATACTATGACGTCGGATGAGCGGCCGAATATGGGCATTTGGCATGGGTAGCGCTCCGGGGGTTCGAATCTGAGCGATGCCGCGTGTATGATTGACGTGTTTGCTCACCTGTGTACGGATCCCCTTGTACTGCATAATGCCGAGTCGTTCAGCATTCATGGACGTCAGTGCGTCCCGCGAGTCCCTGCAGCTGTCAGGAGAAAGCACTGCAGGTTGATCCTAGGTATCTCCAGGAGCCCACCTCGGACATACCGCACGCACCAGACGCGACAGACTCCATGCAAGGCGAAACGCCAGAGCTCGGCGTCTCATGTCCTCTCTGTCAAGAGTACAAGGCAAGCAGTGCTCGCTGGGTGGTGACAGGGGACTCTGGAGGTTATCGAGTGCACGCACAGTGCACCACGAGGCGCGCCCGAGGCACACGGCTGCGCGTCACGTCCACCAAGCTCAAGCTTACGGAGCGGGGCAGTTCGGAGGGAGGTTCGTGCGTTTTCGCGTCCGCCGTGCGAGATCATTGGTGGAGGAAGAGGGGCCCGAACCCTGCCAAACCATCCTTGTCAACGAGGCCGCGGGCGGTGCGGCGACTCGGAGGTCGAGAACGTTCTCCACTGTCAATGCCCGAGGGCCCTGTCTCCCCTCCGGCCTCCATAGTACAACGCCGGGTCTCGCACGCTGTGACGTCCTGCCAATGGATTGTGGATAGATTGTCGCGGAGATGAGTTGGATATGAACAGAAAGAAGTTCAGGGAGCTCGAGGTCATGCAGCAGATAGACATGAACATATGCGAGAAACGTCTCACTCTCAGAACCGCAGGGCGCAGGCAAGAGTCAACTCGAGCACCTTCGAATCGATCGCGAGCCCCGTCGGTCCACCGCCAAACGATCGCCGTCCAATTGGCTGCCGCCGCCTGCCCGCCGCCCCTCTGGATCAAGCTCTGATCAAGCGTTCCGGGATCCCAGATCTCGATCATGGCACCTCAGGCACCTGTGACCCGCAAGCCCGCTGTTCCGGGCGGACTTGCTCAAGGGAGTAGGTGTGACCCCACGAGGCGCGGTCACAGCGCGATCGATCATCGGGATCATCCGTATACGCGAGATCAATATTGAGTCGCCTCAAGCTTAGACTCGTGGCGGAGCCGGGGGGCCAAGGAAAGTGCTCGAGTCTCCAGAGCTCCAAGTTGGAGACTCGGACTGGATTCGCGAATGTATTCAACGCTGCGCAAGGTTTAGACTCGGGAGAGGAGCCTCTGGAGTCTCTGGAGTTCTGCAATTGCAAAGTCACAACGCTCGAAAGCTCGAGAGGACACCGGCTCGAACGAGTGGGCGGACGCGCGAGTGGGGAACACCGTCGCAGGACTCGGGCTCGGGAGAGGACACTCGGACTCGCGAGATGGCTGATGAACGTCCGAGTCGCAAGCCCGAGCGCAGTTATGGCAGCTGTAACGTTTGCCCACACTACTGTCACGCTTCTGCTCATGGTAATCCCCCCACGACAACGAAAAAGTAGGTTAACGTTCAGGCAGGCCTCCGGCCCAGCGCGCACAGCTCGGCGGCGCTGGGGAGTTTGAACCTTGCGCCCTTGTGCTCGTGAACGTTACAGTAAGCCTCAGCCTGAAGGCGTGCAAGGTTAGGTTCGCCGCGCCGCGAGCCGGCAAGGCGGGGAAGGAAGGGAGATTGCACGCACGCACGCACTGGCGCAAACCCTCTCGCTGTGGACAACAACTGTGCTGCCGAACGCGAGAGTTGCGGCGGGGCGGTCGACCTCCCTCGGCAGGCCGGTCACGGCAGCGCCAGGCAGTCGGGGTCCTGCGCCTCGAGTCTGTCGCCTTCGACTGTCAAGTTCTGCCCCACTCCTGGACGGGAGGAACGGGGACGGAGCGGGAGCGTCTCTCCGGAAGTGAGAGAGTCCAAACCTGATGGGAGAGTCAGACTCGCACGGACCCGTCGCAGATGGCACCGAGCAATGGACGTGCTCACCTCCAAGTTCAGGCTCGGGGATCAACATAGTATGCAGCCATGCCATAGACGGTGACCCCAAGAACACCGGCGCACCCGCGCCCGCGCCTCCGCCGCCAGTTCTGAGTTCAAGGTTGACGTGAGACCGCGTGCCGTATATGTCGACATCGACACCGACAACCGGCAACCTGCGCACTGACGACTGCACATCGATGTCCCGGTCGCGACGTCTCTGGCAGTGGTGCTGCTACATGTTGCTCGAGTCCTTGATCCCTACAGAGCCCACCTGGGTCCTGAACGCAGGCGGCGGGCGCGGGCCTGGCGATTCGCACCAGCCGGGAGCCCGTCGCGTCCGCAACCGAAGTACGTGTACGCGACGGCCGCCTGGGCTGGTCACTGTCAATGGGACTCAGGCTCAGGGTCCTACTTAGGGTCCTCCGTCCGCGTTGCTTACCCCGCGTGCCGCATGTGGGTTCGACTGTTCTGGCTTCTGGCTTCTGGCTTCTGGCTTCTGGTGTGGGGGACGGCGGGGTGGCCGGGCTTTGAGTGGCGGGACTCGTATTTCGTACTTACGTCCTCCGTCCCGCGTGCAATGAACGTGCAATGGTATACTCGTACGTGGTGGGCCTCCGTCACAGTGCCGAACGTCGAGGTTGCGCAATGGGATGCATGCCTCCAGCTCCAGGCCTCCTGAGGGTGCGAGGGTGCCTTGCGACTCGATGAACACCCGTGAAGTTGGAACACTGGTACCTGCGAACATGCAAGCCATCAGCCGAGTAGAACACTGAACAGTCCGAGCCAGTCGAGACTCGGGAGCCCTCCCGCCTGCCTCGCATTGGCAAGAATCAAAAAAATCCGACCGTCTGCCATGACTCACAGTCCGGGTGGACGGAGATGACCCTGCGTGGGGCGTGGGGCGGGGAAGGGAAGGCCCGCTTAACTGTGTAGGAACCCGTCTCTGAATGAGGCCAGGGTCCAGTTGCTAAGCATTATGCACCGTACAAGCATGCAGCACTCAAGCGACGAGATTCGGTTTGGGTGTTGAGAGGAGGGGAGGGGATCTTAACTTCGAGGGTGCCCGTACTGGTGCGCGTCCGAGTCGTCCGAGTCGTCCCTGGCCATGCCGATAGACCTGGCAATGGTGCATCGTGTCGTGTCGCGCGTCGTGCGGTATCAATGGGAGAAGCATGGTGCGCTTCGATATCCCGTCGAGCGTGCGTCTGGGGCAGCGCGCTTGCCTTTCCTGCACCCCGGCGTGGGATGCATGAGAGCGGAATGGAGAGCGGAGGCCCTGAGGTTGGAGGTCAGCGATGATGTCGGAGTCAGAACGGGCCTTAACGGACCCGGGGACAGAGAAGAACAGAAGGAGAGGATGTGAGGGTGCGTAGTGCGAGGAGAGAGGGACAGAGGAGCTCGATATGGTTAGATAGTTTGTGCGAGCGAGACCCCCGAGGTACAGGTTACCTCTGATATGCGGGCCTTGCTGGACGGTCGTGTGTTGCAAGATACTTGAGAGCCGCCGGGAAGACTCGACTTCACCTAGGTGACGACGGCAAGGCACTGGGCTGCAGTCATGACGCGCCATGACGCGCCTGAGGCACGAGGCACGTGTGCGCGTCGACACGAACCACCAGGATCCAGCACGGTGACGAAGTGACCGTCAGGACAGCTCGATAAGGTGGATTTTAGACGGAGAACGCGCCATGAACTCTGGAGAGCACCGCCGGCAGCGAGCTCGAGGATCCGACGGGGCAGCACCTTCGCCTTCGCCAGAGAACGGAAGGAACGGAGCTGCGGAGACGTGTCGCGGGTAAGTGCAACGATGCGTCCTCGAGCTCACGGCATCTCTGGGCTTCCGGGCTTCGAAATGCATATGCATATCTGCAGGCTGCGCGCTGCGCGCGACGTGAGTGCTGGCGATGCGAGACGGCGAGAGGAAGACCGAGTCATGGATATGGGAAGCGCTTCAGGTCCCGTCTGCATCGTACGCCCACTACCGAGTCAAAGTGCGTGGCGTTCGAATTCGGACGTGCAGGGTTCAGAGTATGCATAATGTACATACTGTCACACAGAAGCAGCTCGAGTCTGGCCTGAGACCTGAGGTCGTGTAAGTATGCACTTGCGATCACTGAGACTATGCGCCACCGTTACTGCGACTACGCGTACCATCCTATGCCTCAGCATGAGGATGCTGTTGCGAGCCAGGTGTAACGTCAAACGATGCATATGTGGGGAGCAACGCCGCTGAAAGGAAGGAGATATGCGATCGCAAACAAGCCCCAGTGAAGTGTCCAACTTGCCAGGGACCAAGCACGATGTCCAGAAGCATGCCTCTCGGTGCCGAGTGCTCGACACAAGCACATGCACACATGCGCATGCGTGGTTGCGTGGTCCGTTGTCAATGTCAATGAAATGTCAGTTCGAAACCCATCCATGCATCTGTGGGGCGCGATGCGTCGATCGTCGGGCGATCACGCTGCGTACGTGGGGGTCCTCGAAAGCCGGGAAGCACCCGCCGGAACGAGAGTTACGGGATGTACGTATTGGGGAAGGCTTCCCCAGACGACTGCCACGGTGAGGCGGATCGTGGGGCATCGGCATCGATGGGGACGATAGCGACTGTGACTTCTGTCGTTAACGTTCGGAGGAAGAGAGCCAGCGACTACTCAATATATTCAACACCCAGTACTCAGGGCTGCGGGCGATCGCACAGCAAGTGCCAATTGTTGGGCATCCAGTGGGATCGCCAACTGCAGGAGACGAAGCTGAAGTGGTAAGTATGTGGTGGTACGTCGATGGTCCAAGTTGAGACGTATACCGGACCGAACGATCCACGATCCACGGTCGGTGGGATGCGCAGCCCTGGACGATGGGAGACGGCAACCTGGGCGGGGACAGCTGCTCGCCCCAGTCTGAGACGTGGGGCTCTGGGAGGACGACGACGGGAGCAGGACCGGAGAGCCGAAGGGCCTGCCCCGTGGGCGCGATGGTGATCACGAAGGCGACCATAGCGCGGTGGAGGTGTGGCACGCGCACGCAGCGGACAATGAATGCTGGCTTCGCGGTGCGGCCACACGGTCGTACGGCCGGCATGGGGATGGCTATACTGGCTGCCGCGGCTTGAGAGCCTTGGGTGTGGCCTTGGGTCGGCGTCGGGCGCGCGCGTGTGGTTGGTTCAAGCCTCGATTCCGCACACATCCCGGCGCGACGCTGGGAGCGGGAGCAGATGGGGCAGCGAGCGTGCAGCCCGAGGAGTACAAGGGAGCTCGAGGCGGTGCGGGAGGCGCGTCGAGACGGGAGCCGGCCGCGGGGCTCAGGCTGTGAGGGCGGCGTCGGTCGTGGGCAGTGCGCATGCGTCGGCCGTGCGCACTGTCGAGGCTCTTCGCAGCAGGAGCGGACTCTCTGCGTGGCTCGGGAGCTGGATGATCCCGAACGGGCGTCTGGGCGCGGTGCCACTCTGCCGGGTGCGGCGTCACGGCCGCGGTGTGACAGCTGTATGGCGGTGTTTGGCCGGGCGCTAGGGGAGTGACTGATGGGGGATGGGTGATCGCATGGCCGGGAGGGTGGAGCTATATTATGAACTGCAAGTCGCACTTGGCCGATCTCGCATCCCCCTCCTCCGAGTCCTCTCGCAGTCCATTCGACGCTCGCACTGAGCCCTCCCTTGCCTCCCGTTTGGGCCATAGACTTCTTCTCTCGTCTCCGGCGACCCATAGACGTTCCCCGACTCTGCCCAACGCTGTATAATTCCTGCACACTGGCTTACGAACCCTCGCACGACTCTTCCGCCTCCTACCCCCGAGCATCCAACTCCATGGCCACCGCTCAGCCAATCGCCTTCAACGGCGCCGAGTCCCGCGACTTCCAGATGGGCTCAGGCTCCTTCACCGGACAGCCCGGTTCCTTCAACGCCTCGTCGCTCACAAGGCAACTCATCGGCTACGGCTCCCCCATGTCCTTCCGCATGGGCTCTCTGGGCAGCCGCTTTTATCCTGGCATGTCCCCGGGTGGACTCCTTGGCCCATTAGAGTGAGTATTTGCGTCCGTTCACTCTGGCATCCGCGGGGGACACATTCAGGGGCACCGCCGCGCGAGGAGGTCATGGCGATTGTGACAGGTCCACGTACCTACCTGCCTCTCGCGTATGCGGGCGCACCACGGGGTGCACCGTCGCATTGGGACGCTCCTTGTACAGGTTGCTCCATTGTCGTCACCTTCGTCTCGTTTGTCAACTCCTTGACGGTCATGGCTCCCTTTGCATTCGCCTTGCGTGCTCATAACAGTGTTGCTCACATCTCTCCTATTTAGTCCCAACGAGTTCAAGTTCGGCAAGATGTCCTCGTCAGTAGAGAGCGACCGTGGCTCTATCGTTAACGCCCTTGCCATGTTGGAGAGGCAAGATGAGCTTGTAAGTACACATACATTTCTGCGTCGCTGCTCAGTAAGCTCACGGATTCGCTCAGTGTCGCGACTATACATGCTGTGGCCTCAACCTCACCGATCTTCATGCTCTCGTCGACCACTTCGAGGAGTGCCATGTTGTAGTCGTGGATCCCTATGCTCCTCAGCCGCTCCCCCAGACTTCCGCCACCGTTCCCACTTCCTCAGCGCCCCAATCAGTGGCGTCTTACTTCCCTGAGAACGGCGCGGGTGTCCCCTCATCTTCTAGTCAGCCTCCGCGCGCGCAGTCTTCCATCTCCTACCAAGGCTTCGACCCGGACGATATGGAACTCGACGACCAAAACGCGAGCGCCCCGTCTTCCGGAGCGCCCTCGCCCCCCGACACGCCCATCTCCACGCCTGGCTATCCTTCTCCCACTTCGTACTCGGCCGCTCCCTCGCCGCACACAAGTCAGCCTGCTTCGCCCATCTCCGCATTCGAGACGACGACCGTCTTGCCCTCCCGCTCACACCATTCTGCCGCCCTCGGCGGTTTCCGGTCAAGTGTGGGAGGTCCCTCTGGCTCCGCGGCGCGCGCCGAGGATGCTTTCAACACCTACGCGGGCTACTCCGACTACTCGAGTCTTCTCCCAGGCGCGGCGCCAATAGGCTCGGGCCCGAACGCCATGTTCATGCAGCAGCACGGCATGGGCATGGGTCCGATGGGCGGACAGAACGGGCAGGCTGTATGCGCGCCCACCGCTCTGCTCCTCAGCTCCAGCGCTGGGAACACCCCCGATAGCACCCCCGCGTCCTCCCGCGTTGCCTCGCCCATCCCCGGCGCGTCTGGCTCGGGTTACAGGAGCGTTGCGCCGAACGCCCAGGCTTCGTCTTCGAACGCCGGCGCGTCGACGTCCAGCGGTGGAGCCTCGTCGAGCAGCTCAACGCCGCGCGCCTCGACGACGCTCTCGCGCCCCGCGTCCTCGCTGCTGCTGTCGAAGCCGTTTAAAGTGCCCGAAGCCGAACTGCAACAAGTCGTACAAGCAGGCGAACGGGCTCAAGTACCACATGACGCACGGCTCGTGCAACTTCGCGCCGCCCAAGGACCTCGAGCACCTGCAGGAGCTGCTCGCGCACAAGCGGACGGAGAAGGCGAAGGCGGCGGGCGCGGACGTGGACGAGGGCGAGGTGACGCTGAGCGAGAGCGAGCTGCGCGAGGTCGAGAAGGAGGCGGAGCGCCGGCTGCGGCCGTACGCGTGCGGGGTGGGCGACTGCCAGCGGCGGTACAAGAACATGAACGGGCTGCGGTACCACTACCAGCACTCGGGCGACCACGGCGCGATCGGGCTCGCGCTCCTCGCGAGCGGGCAGCACGAGTGTCTGCAGCACAACAAGAGCCGGCACGCGACGCCTTCGCACTCGGCGTCGAACTCGGTGTCGTCGTCGAGCAGCAGCCAGCCCAGGACGCCGACGACGCCGAGCACGCCGTCGTTCAGCCACAACCACCAGAGCCAGAGCCAGAGCCAGACGGCAGCGGCGCAGCAGGCGGCGTTCGCGCACCCGCCGTCGTATCAGAACGCGATGGCGAACCCGCCGGCGTACTCGTACCAGCCCGGGCAGTACGCGCAGCAGTACGCGGCGCAGTACTCGATGGGCTCGCAATGATCGCCGTCGCTCGGGGTCCGAGCACACGCAGCTTCCTCCTCGTCTTCTTGCGCTCTTGCCTTGTGCGTCTTGCTCGTCTCCTCTCGCCTCGTTTTAGATGTGCACAACCAACCCCGCCATTGCTCTTTGGAATTTTGAAAAAAAAGTACAGGTACAGCACGCATACCTGCCGCGTACATAATCGACGTGCAAAAAGTAATTTCCGTCTGCTGTCTTTCGGTGTTCGTTGGTCTGCCGTATGTGTATATACTTACATAGCCTTCTTCCTACGTGTGTGCTTGCTAGTGCTACCGCTCCCGCTCCCGCTCCGTACTACGTTGTGTTTTGCGTCTTGTGTCTTGTGTCTCTCCGCTCCGCCTCATCCATCCCACTGTATAATGCGATCTTCTCTTGCTCGTTCCTCTCTGTCTCCTCTCTGTCCTCTCCAGATTCCTATCCCTCTCTCTTGTGCTTCTCGACGCCTACATATCCTTGTCGAGACCGAGGGCGCATGTGTCGCTCTCGCACTCCTTTGCCATGTCCTGTCTCCTGTCTGTTTCGTGTCTCGTGTCTCCTCTCGCTAATGACCCATCCCATCCGTGTCCCGTTCCCCGTTCCCGTTCGTCGGTTTGTCTGTTTGTCGGTTTGTACGCTTCGGGTCCCCCGGTGGTGCCCCGCTAATTGATTCCAGTAGACGTCGATTTCTCCTTCCTTGAGATTCGGCATTCGGTGTACGTTCACGACCGCGTATAGCTCTCCCCCAAAATCGATCCCGACCATCCAAAAGTACTCGTATGTACCATATTCGTTCGCAATACGATACGCTTGCGCTTGCGCTCGCAGCTCAAAGTTAACAGTGCAACCTCCACGTCGCGCGTCGCGGATGGCTATGACTTCCAAGTTATGTAGGGTATGAATTCGGAATTCGCCTGCCTCGAATTCCGTCTCCAGTCCGCGGCAAGGTTGTCCACCAAATTCCAATTCCCTGGAGGCTGGCACCTGCCATGGGGTCGCGGTGGAGCCCTCCGCCGTCCCCCACCTCCCTCGATCTCGTTACCGTCGGTTCCGCACTTCCGGGGAACTGCCCAGTGCCCGACGCGCACCTTGAACGCCACTGAGCACGATGCATGCATGGTGCCGCCCAAAAGCGGCCTAGGTTGGGGTGGACGGCGCAAGCTCGAGCTTGTTCTCCAGAGTTCGAGGGATCTGCTTGCGTGACCCCGTCCCCGCATGTACTTACGGGTACTTACCGCTGCCGGTTGTACGCAGCTGCAGAAACCAGGATCCGCCGCCGATCGTTGGTCGAACTTCGAAGCGCAAGGTCGGCCTGTATTTGTGTAGCGTAGCACGCACCTTCGTTCTTGTTTCTGTGTCTCCCCGGATTCGCACACGAGGATCGCTGACGGTGATACGGTTCGACGTTCAGTTCCCTGTTTGTATAGATTGGCGCCGCTAGGTCTGTAGCCCGAGCACTCCGGAATCCAAAACCGCCCCTGTCCAGTACTGTCAATGACATCTTGTCTGTCGTCGTTTCTAGCAGTTGCTAGCGCAGGACGGACTCCCGTTATCCGCGCCATCGTACGTCGCGCGAGTGCGCGAACGATCAAGATCGACATCGAGACGTCGCCGGCTATTATACTCATGATCAGTGCGGTGAGTAGATATGCGTTGGCACTAGTCCAAAGTCGCCACTCACCCACTTCGCCACCGCGCCATGCCATGTTGGGTTATCCGGGAATGCGCGTCCGGCGGTGTGACCCGCCGGTGGTGAGGTCAAACCTTCAATAATGCAATAATGACAACTTGGCAATGTCTCCCGGCCAACGGTGCGCGTCGCCCAATGCCCAATGCCCAGGTATCGATAGACATAGGGACAATCGCAAGCATCGTTATGTACGAGAATCAGAACCAGGCCAGGGAACGCGCGTGTTGTGGTTCGGTGGGTTCGGGTTCTGGCTTCTGAAGCGCTGACGAGAGCGCTGCGTGCAGGATGACGGCGTGGCGCTACGCCTGGGACGGTGACGGATGTGGATGCGATAGGTGGTGGTTGGACAGGGGACGGTGGTCACGGTCGAGATACTGCAGATCGCAGACGATCGCCCGGGTCCAGGGGTGCTTGGTCACCGTGGGTGCCACTGAACGCAGCTACGTACGTACGGTAGAGGACGAATGTTGGAGGACCTTCTGCTTCCTGGAAATCCAGGATCGTTCTTCCAGCTTCGATGGAAGCGCGGCTCTGGGAGCCATGAGGGCTTGAGGGCGTGAGGGCGGATCGACCCGACATCGACTGAGCCAGGGGTATCCAGCTGTCAGGCCCAAGCCGGCCATAATATTGTGCGATTGTGCGATGGGATAGACCATCGGATACAGTGCTGTCGAGGGATTGCAGGCACCGCTGGTAGTGCTAGAGACTCGAGGTCCTGGGCGGCGCAGTGGACATCACACAGAGATGTGCGATATGCGATGAGCGATTGGCTTCATACCATCCTGCATCAGATCCTTCCGGTCTTCGATCGATAGCTAAGATCCGGATCCTACGAAGTCACGAAGGACGAGTCGCACACAGTACAGCAATAGCCGCCAGCCAGAGACCGTAAGTGCGAGCACGAGTACAGGGCAGAGAGCCCTCTGAGAAGAACTTGAACGTGGACGCGGCCGTCCGCGATACGTACAGACGGCGACGGCGATGCCACGCCCTGCCATGCGCACGCGTCCTCGTGTATGCGGCCTGACAGCTGAGCTCATGCGCTTGTGCGAGTTCGGGGAGTGCGGCGGACACGCCGCAGGACAGTGTGTCACAGTGGCAGGATGTCACAAGTACGCGGAGGGTACACGCTGCGCACACGCGTGTCGTTGCAACGTGCCCTCGCTAGGACAGCGTCCAGGGAAGACCTGACAAAGGCGCTGGTCACGGGGTTGCCAGTCAGGAAACGCGAGACATGCCGCCAAGAACCACAGGCACTGTCACGGCATACCACGAGTAGGACTTCGTTGTTGTCTTGAGGTCAGATGCATCCGGATGTCGTTGGGTGCCGCGCCAGGGTCGTCCACAGTGGAGAGGGTTGGATAGCCAGCGTGCGCAGCAGCGGAGATGGAGAAGCGCACTCGATGGATGTGGCCATCAGAGTACAGCTCCGGGTCAAGGAAGAAGCTGGGGGAAGCACTGGATGGGACGGAACCTTGTACGCGGATAGGTCGCCCGTAGAGCTGGATACGGGGTGTGAGGCGCGCGCCTCGGGACGAATGAGGAGGACATGGGAAGGCATCAGCACGAGTGGTCGGGGAAGCTGCGTGTGCACTGGTATGCGCATACACCTGGGTATGAATAGAGCGCGAGTGCGACTAGTGCGGCAAATGGGGTTTGATGAGCCACGGTGGGGTGCACTGTGCGAGGGGAAGACGTCACTTAGCGCGCTGCGCTCGGATGTTTTGAACCATGACGGAGCATCTCCGGCGATAGATGTCAGGTAAGACTGGAAACATAGAGGCCGGGTGTGAGTGCGGGTGAGAAGCTGAACAAATCGCGCCACTCCAGAGGGTCGGTCAGTTACGAAGATGACGAACTGCGAATCTCGCGAGCCTGGAGTCGTTCTCGCAGATCGCATATGCGGGATGTAGACCTTTGGAACGACTTGCCCGCCGCGTCGTGACTTGTGTAGAGTTCCTGAAGTGCCTGGTCATGTTCCGGCCGGTGTTGTGGTATAAGAACTTGCGGAACTCAATCTGTGGGTCGATAGGGTCACCGCAACCTTCGTGTAGTGGGGCGCAACGGTCGTGAGGGTAGCTGGGGTTCGAATGATGAGTTATGCTGTTGTGGTTCACCCAAAAGGCTGAACTTACTGCTCGAGGGTGTCCTGAACCACTGCATGGGCGTTCGCATTAGGAGAACAGATCGAACACACTTTGTAGAGTCTAGTCTGCAGCGGCGACACAAACTTGGGCCGAGAAGGTTGGCGCGATGCAGGCCCAAGGCCTTCAGAACTTTCAAGACGGCATCGAAATCTCCGAAGTAGTCGAAGGGCCCGTGCAGTCGCTGGTGCGGCTGAGGCGACACGCTGTGAGTGCCAATCTGGTGTCCATAGACATTCTGCTCACCGGTGGTCTGGCATAGTGTTTAGCGAGAACGCATTTCAGGCAGGACTGAAGGATAACCTACTTACCGCATGCAGGTCAGCAGCTACAACTCCTCCAGTTCGACAGGATGATGATTGCACCGAAGGCTGAAGCGCGTCGACCTGCCGCAAGTGCGAAACCCGCGGAGGTTTTCTGACGAGCATCGCGGAAGCCAAGTCGTGTCAACCACTACGCATTCCGAATTCGAACAAAGGGGTTGAACAGGGTCGGGGCGGGCAAGAAGGAAGAACATTAGTGCGGCATACATACCCCATACTAGCCTCTATTGGCTGGCGCCACAGTGCCATCAAATGACTCCTCCGTGGCCACTCAGACAATGTGGAAGTTGCAAAACGCCATGGCAAGATAATACGAAACACGCAGATATTTTCCGGGGAGGAACGGAGGGAAATGGTGGTGGTAGTGGAAGGTGGAGAGCAGGAAATTTTCGCAGTCGTGCCCTTGTCGAGCGCGTAAGTAGGCCAGTCGGCAGCCCTGCGGCAAAGCCCGAGTTGCCTGTTCGGGACGGCAATATGTGGTTGGCTTGACGCCCACGTCTCTTGCCAGTGACCTCTGCTGACGACGACAGCGACTCACACCTCCATGATCTCTACCGTGTAGTACCTTATCAATGATTCTCAAGCGCGTTAAGTATGACCGATATATACTGCCTAGTTATCAAAGCCCTCCGTTCTGCGGTATGGCTACACTACCTTATCTTGTTTGCTAAACTGTACTGACCAGGAAGGTGGGTTGTGTTCACGACAGTGCAGCCTGGCATACTACATCCTACCCTACTTTGTTGGCGTCTACTACCTACGACCACGAGACCCTCGCGTCCTACCGGGCGAATTCCCCGTCTAACCCGTGCCGCTCCGGGCTATGCCCACCGTACTGCGAGTCCTGGGCGTTAATTGCACATCTCGTAGGTGTTTCCTTTACAACGCCTCCGGTCTGAGGAGCGCTGTCGAACGAACTGGACGCGGTATCTGTAAGTATCTCATGATACATACATGCCTCTCCCATTTAGCTCAATGACAGGACTTGTTTGCGAAACCACGACCTGGTAGCGTTCCCCATGCGTGTGCGCAGCGAGCCTTTTTCTGGGATCAAGTTGCCCCGTCATGCTCTCCACGAGTTTTGTGGGACCATTTGGCGTTTCGTGAGCGACCGGCGTGCTCATCGGTGACAACCGGTAGCTACAGAACCTTCTCAGTCACACGCACAACCTCCGGACAAAAGCCGGTGAGTGTTCCGCAACTAAGCAGTTGCAGAGTACCACCTTCGCTGACCGCTACACACAGACAGAGTCCCAGAGAGAGGCTCAATCTGGCGGAAGATCTCAGTTTTCGAGAGTGTTTTCGAAGGGATGGTATCGCCGAGTAGCGTACCCAATGCGCTACAGTTGCGCGTCCCTTCCCAGCGCTCGAAGAGCGAACGATGAACCCTCAGCGCTTGCTTCCACCTGAATCCTCCGTTGAACATGGCCACGTACGGGTCACGCGAAGTCTCAGCAAGCATGTCGGTCACTTTCGGGAGCACGAGCATCGCGCTCGATACCAATTGCAAGTCATCCGGTCTCTTCATCCGCTTACACGCTCTCCAAGCCTACACCGATGCCATACGACCAAGTGTATACTTCCGGATCCGAGTTTCCCCTCTGCGCCTCGTCGCCATCGTCGCGCCATACCCCAGACGTGGGCTGTTGGTCTCTCAGGGTACGGCATGCATAGGTATATATGCGATGGAGACAGAGCCTAGGTTCGCCAGCAACCACCTTCTACGCCATGCTTCCCCCGACCGCATCGACCAACTTCTACAAGTGAGTTCTGCATCAATGAATGGTCGGTATCGCGTAATTGACATGTCGATAGGGAGCCAGAGTTTGAGACTCTGCAGCTTCACGCTGGTCAAGAGATTGACTCTGCGACCAACGCTCGTGCACCACCCATCTACGCAAGTACGAGCTTTGTCTTCAACAACTCGAAGGTCCGTACAACATAGGCATCCTCTCGGCAGAAACACTCACGATGATTTCTGTGTAGCATGGAGCGGACCTGTTCGGTCTGAGGTGAGGCCCGCGCTTGGCTACCTGTTCTCATTTCCTGACCCTCGTCGTTAGGTCGCTTGGTAACATCTACTCTCGTATGGGGAACCCGACCGTGGTACGTGATGCCGTAAGACTGTTACGATTTACTTGCATGGCTGACCTCCCGCTCAGGGTGTCTTCGAAAGGCGCATGGCCGCGCTCGAAGGCGGCGTTGCAGCCGTTGCAGCATCCTGTGGCCACGCTGCGCAATTCATGGCCATCGCCGCCATCTGTCGCGCTGGGGACAACATCATCTCATCCACGTACCTTTACGGTGGGGTATGCGCATCGTCCTCCTTACACGTATGTCCGAGCTATCCCTAACAGCTTCCCTTGGTTCCACAGACATACAATCAGTTCAAAGGTACATCGCTCATCCGTCCCGCGACGTGCCTGCACTCGACTGAGCTACATATGTGGATTCAGTGTTCCTGAAAAAATTCAACATCGGAGTCAAGTTCGTCAGCGGCCAGGCACCAGAGGACTTCGCGGCCGCTATCGACGACAACACGAAAGCCATCTACGTAGAGAGCATCGGTAACCCGAAGAACACAGTCGCGCCCCTCCGGGAGCTCGCTGAGGTATGTGCCGTGCTCGTGTACATCGCAAGCGACCCTTCATTCTTGGTGCAGGTCGCCCACAAGAACGGCATCCCACTCATCGTCGATAACACGTTCGGCATAGGAGGTGAGCACATAAGTACCCGAAGATCGCCAATCCGCCGCTCATCTGACCCACGACCGACCCCACAGGTTACCTCATCCGGCCCATCGAGCACGGTGCGGACATCGTCACCCACAGCGCGACGAAGTGGATCGGGGGCCACGGCACCGTCCTCGGCGGCGTGGTCATAGACGGCGGCAAGTTCGACTGGGCTGCGTCCGGCAAGTTCCCGGACTTTACCGAGCCTGCGGAGGGGTACCACGGCATGCGCTTCGTTGAGACGTTTGGCAGGGCAGGTACTTGCTGTCAAGGTCCGTCTGGACGTCCTGCGCGACCTCGGGCCTGCGATGGACCCGTTTGCGGCCTTTCTGCTGCTGCAGGGCTTGGAGACCTTGAGCTTGAGGGCGCAGAGGCACTCGGACAATGCCCTGGTGCTGGCCAAGTGAGTGCTATGTACCTCGGGTAGCAGCATCAGTCGTCTGAATGTTTCCGGAACGTGCGGCATTTGCAGGTGGCTCGACAAGCATCCAAAGGTGGCTTGGGTGTCCTACCTCGGCTTGGAGTCTCACGAGTCGTACCAAGACGCTCTTCGTGTCCTGCGGCCGAACGCGTTCGGCGGCATGCTCACCTTTGGCGTCAAGGGCGACGCTCGGGTCGGGAGCGAGGTTGTGGACAAGCTGAAGCTTGCGAGCAACCTTGCAAATGTCGGTACGTCCTTGGTGTCATTATGTGTCTTGCTTCGTCGTGAGATGCTGAGTACGTTCTCTTATTCTCAGGCGACGCGAAGACCCTTGTTATCCACCCGGCATCGACGACGCACCAACAGCTTACACCCGAGGAGCAGCTCGCATCGGGAGTCACGCCGGACCTCATTCGTGTACGTGCCTTGATTGCCGTCTCATTGCGCGCGTGGTCGTTGACACAAAGGTGCAGGTGTCCGTCGGCATCGAGAACATCTCGGACATCATCGCAGACTTCGACAATGCTTTGAAGGTCGTTCCTTGAGCGTCGGGATGAATTCTTATCGCACGAGACAAAGACTCGGGCATGAGATGACGAAAATGGTACAAACATTGACAACGCAGTTGGCATGTATACAAAAGGGATGAATACACGGGTTGCGGATACAGATACAGCATGCAAGCGAGAAGAAGCAGTACAAAGGTGCGAAACGTCCACGCCACCCCGCCGCCAACGAAGAACAAAGCACGGTCGGGCGTCGGCCAGGAACCACTGACCAGAGAACGATGCGGGGGAGAGCGGCCTGACGAACGACTAACGCGGCGAAAGGGCGATGCGGACGATAGATAGGAATATATAACCTCGCGCGTGGACGTGTCCAACGTCCAGGCTCCTCCCGGCCTCACTCGCCCTCGTCGTCGAACGCCATTGCAGGGTGCAGCGGACGGAAGGAGGGCAAATTCGCGAGCACCCCGTCGAAGTACTCGTGCTGCGGTGCGCGGTCCCGACACTGCGTCACGAGCCGCAGCCCGTACGGGTACACGACCGTCGGCGGGATGTGCTGCGCGAGCGGGCTCGGGGCACGCGACTGGTACGGTGAGCTGCAAACAAACATTCATCATCAGCACACAGATTGAACTGACTGATTGCGAGAACAGGACGGCTGCTCACTACATGTGGTATCCCTCGTTCGCCTTGTAGGACGGGGAGCGCGACAGGTTGTTGACTGGGGTCGCGGTCCCCTCCGTGGGCGCGGCGGTGTCGTCGGAGTCGGAACCCTCCGAGGACGCGTGCCCGCCGAACGACAGGGACGAGTCCGGGCGCGGCGACACGTCGTCGAAGTCGCAGTCGTCGGCCGCTGAGAGGCTGTAGCGGGCCTCTCGGGGGCTGGCGCCGTGCGGCATGCGGGTCCGCCAGCGGTCAGCTCTTGTCCCCTCGACGTTGCCGTGGTTCTCGCGGTTTGGTTCGTCTGCGCGTCCGTTGTCCTCGACTGGCTCGAGGTGGAGGCACGGCTAGATCGAGGGAAACCACGGTCAACAACACCCACATCACCCGCAACAAAGACAAACCACCAGACATACCGACGACGACGCCCTGTGCAACGTACCAGCACCGGACGGCCGCTTGGACGACCGCTCTGGCGGCCGGCTCTTCTCCTGCGTTGGGAGCTTCCCCTTCGCGCCGCTACGCCCGAGCCTCACCCAGCTTGGGCGCCGCTTGTCGCCGGCGACTTTGTTCCCTTTCCCCTTGCCCTTTCCTCCGACAAGCACCTTCACGAGTGGCTTCGGTAGCGCGATGTCGAAGAGGGGCATCTTCTCTGTGGTTGCGAGACGCGGGGGATGCAGGGGACGAGGTACGCGAGCGGACGAAGACTGTATGGGGAGCCAATGGCGGAACCAAAAGCGCGGGGAGGAGGCGTCTTTTATACAGATGGCAAAGGCCACCAGAGACAATCTCGTTGCTGGTGACTGCGCGCGGGGTGTGGAGGGATATGGTTTGATGTGGTTCGCGACGTGTGGCCGTGTGGGGGACCGGGGTGAAGGGTCGCACAAAGGTCAACAAAGGACAATAGGTCCTGGGCTCCTGATAACGATCACGATCACTGTTACGATTAGTGCGACGATGCAAAACAAAGCTACCTTCTCTGCGGGATCTGCGTTCACCCGAAATGAAGTCGTCGTGGCCGGGGTGCGTAGTGGCGCGGCTTTGGACCCGGATGTCAATGCGCTGTTCGAATGCGCACAAAGACTTGAATGGCGGGTGCGTGGGTTTTGAATGCAGGGCGTGGAGCATATGACCTTCACCGGCCACCCCAGCCACAATGCGGATTGCACAGGCCGTTCTGCGAGGATGGTCTGTGAAGTCTTGTATGGAGACACTGACTTGCTTTTGTTGTCTGCGCGGTCCGTCTTCCTTGAGAGAACATGCGTATCTTGAGCGGGTAATATGAAGATAGTATCTCAGCTCGGTATCCTCGCAGTTCGACGGACATTACTGATCATGCAATGTGGTTCACTTTGCTGGCACTGTTACTGAGATTCCACAAGATTGGCATGGTTAGATCTCATTGTCAGCAAATGCAGGCGCTTAGACTTGCAATGCTAGCGTTCCAGAAATCACCAGGTGCAAGCTTGAAGGAACTCCAACTTGCCAGTGAGCAAGGCGCATGGATGATGCATGATGGAGATGGTACAGGAGGACCTGAGGACCGGCTCAGACAGACTCAGACTCGGACGGTCGCAGGCGCCTCCAAGTTCCCTCCACGTGGCGATCAAGTCTGATCAAGTACTTACTTCGTACTGATCGCAATTTGCAGTCCAACGTCTTGTTGTAACCCCCGAGAAGTGCCGCTAGCTAGTACCTGTCTTCAGAACCTATCTGCGCGCTGCGTTTGCTTCGCACTTCAATCGTCCGCCATTTTGATCACCCCTGCACCCCAACTTCACTGCTACCTTCTACTCACTACTCTCGACAGCGTCCTGGAAACGAGCCGCCGATCCCTGTGACGTTGGCCGTCGAGTTCTGCGTCCCGTTTTGCACGAATGCATGCATGGGTCCTTCTGGTTCGTGCGATATGTCCGAGATGGGCTCCTAAACGGACGGCGATCGTTTGGCGGTGGCCTGCGATAGATTTAAAGGTGCTCGAGTTGACTCTTCTCCAGAGCTTGCCTGCGGCTGAGATTGCCGCCACACTGCAGGCAGCTCAGGGCTGTGGTCTAGAGCTCTGTTCCTCGCATTCATGTCGGCTGCACAACCACTTAAACATCTGCCCATGTCCGCGACAGTCTACCCATTGGCAGGACGTCACAGCGTGCGAGACCCGGCGTTGTACTCTGGAGGCCGGAAGGGAGACAGGGCCCTCGGGCATTGACAGTGGAGAACGTTCTCGAACGCCGAGTCGCCGCACCGCCCGCGGCCTCGTTGACAAGGACGGTTGGGCAGGGTTTGGACCCCTCTTCCTCCACCAATCTCGCACGGCGGACGCGAAAACGCACGAACATCCCTCCGAACTGCCCCGCTCCGTAAGCTTGAGCTTGGTGGACGTGACGCGCAGCCGTGTGCCTCGGGCGCGCCTCGTGGTGCACTGTGCGTGCACTCAATAATCTCCAGAGTCCACTGTCACCACCCAGCGAGCACTGCTTGCCTTGTACTCTTGACAAGAGAGGACATGAGACGCCGAGTCTGGCGTTTCGCCTTGCATGGAGTCTGTCGCGTCTGTGCATGCGGTATGTCCGAGGTGGGCTCTGGAAATACCTAGGATCAACCTGCAGTGCTTTCTCCTGACAGCTGCAGGGACTCGCGGGACGTACTGGCGTCCATGAATGCCGAGCGAGCATCATGCAGTACTAGTACAGGTGAGCAAGCACGTCAATCATCCATCGCTCAGATTCGAACCCCGGAGCGCTACTCGTGCCAAATGCCCATATTCGGCCGCTCATCCGACGTCATAGTATACGAGCGCCCGTGCTCGGAGGTCGGGCGGACGCGGTTCACGATGGGGCGGGGCGAGGTCCTCTCTCCTTCTGCTGACGAAGGACGTGTGCACCATATGTAAGTACGCCGACGTTCTTTCCGCTGCGCCATCCCCAGACCACCGACCGGGAACGCGCTGCAGGCTCCGAGGCGTCCGCGTTACGTGGTCGGACCACTTGATTACCAAACGCACTTCCCCGTTTCGGGGTAACCAGTCCCCGACCTCACTTTCTGGCTCAGATCCACGAGTATTCATTTCTGTTTCCGCGGCGGTCCTACGCTTCCGCGACTCACCAAAGCTGCGGAGGGGCATGATTACCAAGCAAGGAAGGAGGTTTACCGCATGCGAAGCCGCATGCACGTACGCGTCGGTATGTCAGATCTGCTCCCGTTCATCCAGTCACTTTCTGACATGACTACCATACCTCCAGGCTGCGGACCGTTATGCAGTAGGTCGGGCGGGGACGTCTCCCGACGCCGTGTCCCTTCCGAGAGTGCTCTCCGCGCGGGTTAGAACGCACTCGGGGACTCTCGATCAGTCGAATCTCGCAGGAGGCGGATCCAAGATCCATCCCCGTTTCAATATGAACCATCTGCTTCCGGGCATCGTGGCCCACCAGCGTGCCCACGTAAGGCATAGCGTTGTCCTGTCCCGGTCCCGACACGAGGTACGCCGTTCCTTCCCATTTTCATTTCTCGTGCGAGTCGACTCCGGGACTGACTAGGACTTTTAAGTTCCTTCTGTGCGCTCCGGTGCAGATAGGCCATTCACATGCTCGCCGTACCACAGCGAGCGCATACATACGTGGCAGACCCGGATGGTTTTACTGGCTTCCGCAGCGTGTTCAACATCCGCGAAGAGGTACGCGCGTCCGTTCTCAGTTTCATATCGCCGTGCTCAGAGCTTGCGCGTACGCCTTCTGCAGGTCATGATTGGTTCCCGGAGGGCCTCGTGTCGTGGTGCTGTGCGGGTGAACGTACGTGCTGACGCGACTGCTGGGGACTTCGTGGCGTTCGTCCCATCTCTGCTTGTGACTCTGTGACAGCGAGACTGACTCCATGCCACCCCTGCAGGTGCTGTTTTTTCATAGGCTCCGAGAGTCACAACCTCAGGGACTTGCGTACCCACGTCCGCAGCTCAGCAATGACAGCATGGTGCAGTAGACCCGATCTCCCAGTCGTTTCTGTGACAGCGGGACGACTATATGCGCCCTCGGACAGGTCAGGCGTTCCCATGTCCGTCTTCCGACACCGAGACACACAACGAACCTGGTGACTTGGTCGTCCTCGTCCGCAGCGCTGGTCAAAAATTTCTTGCACGAAGTCCCATTGAATGCCCCTCGGACGACCTGTCACGGCTTCAACCGGGTTTGATACGCCCTCGTCAAGCGGGCACATACGGGTCCTGGCTGTACGGATGAAGCTACATCCCGATGCTAACGCCTTCAAGGCTCACGGACACGGCAGCCCATCACAGTAAGCCCGACTTCGCTCGGCATTCCACGACGGGCTTGTCGTTGTGGCCTCACACGGACAATCGAGGCCATCCCAGTGCCAGCGTCGAGGCACCTTCCCCGGATCATA
>JABYQS010000353.1:0-27691 GCA_022592435.1 Cerioporus squamosus
CCGAACTCCTGTCTACTCCGAGGAGCCGGAGGAGCTCTCCCAAGACTCGGGATCCTCGTCCATGTCGAGCCACGTCTCGCCCAGGACGAACATGTCCCGGTCGGGGAAGACCTCGAGGATCTCGCAGCGGATGCCCTCGGTCTCGAGCAGGTACGTGCGGCGGAGCTCGCGCTTGCCCGCGACGATCTGCGCGTCGACGTTGAGCAGGAGGAACTCCGGGTCTGCGCGGAGGTGCCGGAAGATCTGGCCCAGCGCGAACTTCTCGTCGAGCAGCAGCCGCTCCGTCTCGGGCGACGTCACCGTCACGGAGGACGTCGCGATGCAGACGACCTTGGGCCCGCACACGAGGTGCACCTGGCGCTCTTGGTGGATGGGGTGGTCCTTGGATGCGCCTGCGCCGCGGGGCTCGTCTTCGTGTAGATGCGCTCGACGGTGATGCTGCGGCCAAAGAATGCGCTGCGGGAGTGGGTCAGTTTATGGTGACAGCTGACAGACGGTGGGTGTCCTGGACAGGACGCCGTCTCACCTGAGCTGTCGCTGAAGGCCTCCCTGGCAAATCAGCATCATACGCTCTACGCCGGTCACTTTCACTGGGGATCGGATCTGTTGCACCGACGAATCAGGGTCTGATAGTGGCTCGAACATCGTAGAGGAAGAGCATACCTCAACACTAGTGGTACTGCCGGTGTAGGTATCTCTAGCAAGTCTTCTGGTCTCAGGGACACCCATTGCGATAATGATCTAGACGGAGGTTGTATGCTTTACTTGGGAGCGTAGTCAGCGCACGACGGTGGAGGAGAGTAGAGAAGCGATGCCCACCTTAGGGATGGCCTGGGGGTTGTGTGACGACCAAGGTATACGTGTTGAACGTGTACGTGAGTCGTGGTGCACAGGGGAGCTGGGCAGGAGGAGTCGGGGTGAATGCGATACGAGCTTGCCTTGCAGCAAGCCCTCTCATATGCATCTCCAGAACCGCAGTCTCGGATGACAGTGAGAACCGGGTGTCCTTGTCTGTGGTGCAACTCCGCCTTGCGCGGATGCTTTTCATATCTCTACACAGATACCAGGGAATGTCATGGCGAGGTGACAAGGAGGTTGGAAGGCCCGTGCTCACCGTCGCACGCTCACGCTGAACTGCGTCCGAGAACAGTCCCTTGCGCATGCATGCATAGTCAGTGTCTGAATGCTACGACTGGATGTCGAGAAGTTCGTCCACACGTTCGTAGGCGACTTTGATGTCCGGGAGCCTGAGTAGCACTGATTTGCAGCCCTGCTACCGACTAGTCCTGTACTCCATGATCGTATTCATGACCGCCTGATATGGCCATGGAGGCGTGCATGGACACTGTCAATTGCATCAACTGTTACAAGACCCGGTCAGGGCGTTAAAGACGAGTAGGCCAGGGACAATACTGACCGGTCAGAATGCCGTGTTGCACGTTCCTGCAGCGGATTCTCGGTCGTGACGTCGGCCAGTCGTTCCAGAATTGACCTGCCTTCTATGCACGGTCTGGGGTAACGTCCATCTTATCGTCTCTGGCTTCGTCGATGCTGTGGGCGTGGGTTGCGAGTGCGGCATCTCGTCATCTCGAAGCGAAGTATCGTAGGCAGAGACGGCCCCAGAGGACCAATCGCGTTAATGAAGCTTATGGGGCCCTAGCTGTCAACGAACTTACGAACTTAGCAGCTGAGGACCAGCGGGTCGGTAAACTTCTTGTAGATGGCGGTAACCCGCGAAGGAGGATGGCGAGGATTCGGGATGCTACTGGGCCCTGAGCATGCGTGCCATCATGAGAGAGCGGGGAGGTCTTGACATGATATCAACTGCTTTCTAGCTGCATGGTCTTCTTCGGTCTCACGTAGGGCAAGCACTTCACGAGAGGCGAAGGCGGTTGACCATCTCGTCTGAAAGAAACATCCGTTCGTCCTATTCGTAGAGTCGTTAGAAGGCCGTTCGTACACCATGTCATCACACACGCGCAACCGTCTCTATCTCCATGCATGTGTCTGTCGCCTTCTCCGCAATCTCGTCGCCAGCACTGTCAGTCTCAGTATTGCCGTGTGCGGAAACCAGCGACGAGCCCAGAGGGCCGATGAGCTTCGCAAAATTAACAGAGCTTTGAGATTGAAATGCAGTTGTCATCTCGGAGGTCCCCGACTGCAAACGAACGAGACCGCGATTGACTTCCTGCAGGTCGAGGATGAAACGCGATATAAGGATTGCGGTGATCCTGGAGAGCGGGAGCGGTCTGAGATGGAACACGGCGAATGATGGAGAAGTGGCAACGTACGGTTCCGTGAATATCGTGACGTAGCTGACGGGGACCAGGGATTCGTAATCAATCTGACATAGCGACGGATATGCGCATATGAGCATTCCAGTCGGAACAGTCGAGTCTTGGTATGTATCGCTCACCGATAGCATCGTGAACAGAAGGTGCAGGACATTGAGCGCGAGGAGAACTCTTGTCGAGGTGAGCAGCCGGGAAGCGGCGTGGCAAGAGCAAGCAGCTCACAGAAAGTATATCGTTCCTTCGTTGGCGTGGCTCTGGTCAGCGGTTGAAACCGGGAGCGATATGGCACACCGAAGGCTCACCATCTCGCAGAAGAGTGGTCGAGAATGAGTGTCTTCGGGGAACGCCACTAGCTTGCACTTTGGTCCCGTAATAGGTGGCGCGCCATGTCACTACGAGGACTATGAGGTCGGCAGCGATGAGGGACACCCGCGAGGCGATCGTGACTACGAAGGGTCAGTCAACATTGCACGCGTGTTGCGCCAACATTCACCTCAATGGTACGTACATCTAGTTCGTCAGTTGCAATGGTGTAATAATGTGAGATACACACTGTAACTCACTGTTTCCCCAGTTCCTCCGGTATATCAACCTGCGGCAGGCAGCTAAACACAGGAACGGTTGTGGAGTCGAGCCACCGATAGCGCGACTGGTTGAGAGGATCAGGCAAATGGCCAACGGAAACAGAATGCCGCTTACGAAGTTCAAGCCGATGGGCACTGAGTACAGCAAGAAAACGACTGTGGCTACAGTCCATCGGTGGTGTTCACAAAGGGCGTACGTCCGAAGGCACGAGAAGGCTTCAATGACAATCGATCAACGTCTGGAGTGACCTACCAAAGCACTGCACGCACCTGCCCATGGGAAGTACTGTAGGACGGAGAACGCAGCGACGGCATTTGTAAGGGTTGCACAACTAAGCCTTCAGTCATTAGCCGCGTTCTGAAGTCTCAAGGGATCGTCTACCTCTGTTGTGTTGAAGGAGTCAGTAAGCGACAATGGAAGACAGCATAGTACATGATCAAGCCGACGTACCTGAGGTGACATCGGGAGCGAGGTTACCGTCTGGGTGATCATAGACAGCAACGACAAGTACCTGTTGGACAGGAACAAAACCGATGCCCCGGTGACTTTGCTTTCCCAGAACAGGTCGACTTCCCGCGTGAAGTGGGCCACGTACTCCGCAACCAACAGAGCTGAACACGACGGTGACTCATGAGCAGATTCTGACAAGAAACTATGTCAACGCACCAAACGCCGCGAATTCGCAGCGGTTGTTGATAACGCTGCCCAGAAGTCAATCAGTCGTAGTATATGAAAAGCACGAAACCAGGAGTTCCACTACTCACAGGTTCTCGAAGATCGAGGCAAGCTCCACGACGCTCGGGCTTGGAGAGGCCATCCCGTCCCACTTTCAGTGGCAGCCAGGAGGAGGGGAAGCGAGGTCGCGAACACCGAAAACATACCGGTTCCGTGTTTTCTACGTTGTATGAGGTCGCGCCCACCCCTCAATCGTGTGCAGTGGCACCGAGGCACGCAGCGCCGAGGAAGTCTAGTGTTGCGCCCGGCACGTCATGGGTGCATCTGTGTATGCACACAACGTAAATACTGGTGAGGGCCGTAGGGTCGAGGGAAGGCAGATAAGCCACTCACAAGCATGTAACCCGGGCGCGCTGGGAATACGTGTTCCGCGCGCCCGTCGGTGCATCCGACCTCAAACATGCTGATCATCGGATGGCTCCTTATTTGACGAGCTCTTCAGGCAACGCAAGATATCTTATCCTTGCATACAAACTGTCTGGCTGCAAGTTGAGTTGGAACGTGGACGTTGCAAAACGAGGGAGGAGCACAACATGAACCGTTGTTAACTGCTACTTGGATCGGGATCTCGTTTGAAGAAGCGAGATCCAGCACTGTCCCGATCGAGAGCATCTCCGCTGGCCAAGTTCGGGTATTCTGACCACACTGACCAAGTTGCCATGAGCTCCCTCAGTAAACGGAGTGCGGACAGCAATTATTCGCAGCCATCGAAGCGCCTCCGCTACGATTACGAAAGTCCGTCTCTATTCATGAAGTAAGTGGTCCTCGGTGTGGCCGCTCACACAGTGGAGTCCGGTGAGAGCCTCCTACTCCGTGACTTGGATGGAGGGTATAAGTATTCCAGGTGTGCCTCAGGAACGACGCCTCTGGGACACTATCAATATGCTCGTGCACAACGAGTACTTCCCAGTATCAGTCGGAACACCGCCAGTCCTAACCGTCTCACGTTCACTTCATTCATCCGGTCATAATTATGAGAGCATGTACGTACAGCAACATAACGAACTCAAAACGATCATCTACAAGCTACACAAGAGCATAAATACAGTCTTATAATCTAACGTACGTACGCGTAAAGGTCAAGAAGAATCATGTCGAAAGTATTCCGGATATCGTCTTGGAGTCTCGTAACGTGGGCCTGCCTATCGGGCGTGCGTGAGAATAACGTGGTGGGGGTGGTGGTACAGTATTAGCACATCTCATCTGGCATCGTCTCCTTCGTATCGGTTGAAAATGTTCTCATGCGCCCCGCGCAGCCTTGCTCACCAGCGCCCACACAGTGAGCAGGAGCAAGCACATACAGAACATCATCAACCGCGCCTCCTCTCCTGCGGGGCTCCGCTCCGTCAGCAGCTCAGACAACCCTTTCTGCTCGACGTCCGGATGGCCGCTCGGGCGCAAATCATATCTCCACCGCCGCGTGGTCGACCACCCGCGGTAGAAAGCGAGGGCTCTCCACAGAGCGGGGTCACCAAGGCCATACCTCAGGCCGCTCGTACCGACGCTGTTCTCCAGCAGGATGAGCGGCCCCTCGATCCCCAGGGCGCTGGCGACGGATGCAAACCACTCCGCCACTCCGGCACCTGCACCCAGGCTTGCGCCTGCGCCGGCGCGAGGTTTCCAAGGCCAGAGTGCCGCGTATCGCTGCGAGACGTCCAGACAAACCGGGATGCCATGCGCGTCACACGTCAAGTCGAACGTGCCTTGCTCGATGGGTGGCAATGGGACATCCGAGGTTCCCTGAGCCGGAATGAATGCAATGCTGAATGACTTGAGCCGAGGGTTTGCCAGGGCAATGCGCGACGCGCCGACGTGCATCGGCTCCTCGCCTGGCATGCGCACGAGCGCAAGCGAAAGCGTGCGTAGGCGCGACAACCCGCGTAGTGAGGTCGCGAACGCATCCTAAAGTGACATGTACCGGTAAGCCTTGAGCTGATGTGGACAGACGCGCATAGACTCACCAAGAAAAACGAAGGCCGGTTGGTACAGGTGATCTCCATATCGAGTAGATGTGGACACGACGCCACAAGGGTACGAAAAACTCCGTTGCTATCGTATCCGCCTTGGATCGCAAACGTCACCTTGATGGACGTGAGAGCGTGCAGACCTAACAGGACCCGAGAGATCGCAAGCGGTGTCAAATCACGAAGTTGCATTGGATGGGGGAAGCAGACGCGTTGCAGTGTCTTTGACAGCGGTGTTGACGGAACTGGAGGCGACTGCTGGTTCTGGACCTGAGCCTGAGCCTGGGCTTGCGCTACATTGGCACCTGCGACGGCGGGGTCGTCCGGGTGTGCACGGTCAACGAGGGCCCTCAAGACCCCGAAGGAGCCGGAGAACTCCTTGAGGTTTGGTAGAGCTTCCGGGGATAGGGTCGAGAGATCAACCTGGTTCGTGCTGGGCCGACCGAGGAGGTGCAGACTCTCAATGGTGGGATGCCGTTCGAGGAAGTCCTTGAAGTCTGACGTCGTATGCGCCTGGCCCGGAACGGTCGTGGTCCAGACCAGTGCCCCGAGAGTGAGGTGGCGGAGGTTAGGCCAGTGGGCTGTGTACAATCGCGCGGCGTCGGTCGGCTCGGACGAGTTCCCTACGATCCTCAAGGATTCAAGGTGGGGACACCGGAGAGTGAGCATGTCCCAGAGACGGGTGAAGACAGGCTCGCTCTCTGACTCCTGGTCAGCGAGCCCGAGGACGAGGTCACCCTTGCTGGCATCGGACCCACCTCGGGAAGGCAAGTGCAGGGAATGGGCGTAGAAGCCGTCCTTGAGGGAGAGCGAGAAGCCGAGGAGGTCCGTGAACTTGAAGAGCTGGACGCGGTCAGTGTGAGCAGAGCACGGCTGAGCTATGATGTCATGTGGCACACACCGAGCTAGTAGGACGAGGCAGGAAGCAGCCGAACGTGGTCCCGACGTGTCTTAGCCGCGGGCACCTGCAGAACAAGTCAAAACGCTAATTCCGTGGAGCGCGCCGCCATGAGGCGGGCGTCGACACCCGAGGCCGAGTCCGGGGTGCACTCGAGCACTCACCTCGCGCGGAGCTCCGCCCACATCCGGTCGTCCGGCAGCATGTCCTCCCCGTCCCACTCGAAGTGCGAGAGCGCGTCGAGGTGCGCGGCGACCTTCATCACGCAGCGCGAGACGACACCCGCGTTGTCCCACGCCTTGAACTGCTCGCGCGGCCGGGAGCTCACCTCGTCCTCCGGGTAGACCGACAATCTCCGGATGTGTCGCGCTACGTCCGGACGGCGCTGCAGCATGCCCAGCGTGCGCTCGCACTGCTCGGCGCCATGGAGCTCCACGTCTGCGTACAGCGCGGGCACGACCTTCGCGTGGACGGAGGAAGACTGATGGGGCAGTCAGGAGGGAGATGCAGTCGCACGACCTGATCAATAATCGTACCACTTGGCTCAGATGGAGTATGTGCGAGCGCGACGTGAGGTAGCTGGTAACCTCGAGGAGAATCTCCGCAGGCAGACGGTCGAGAGTGGGCCGGGCATCACGAAGGGTTCTGTGGTGGGCATAGCGGGCATACATGGCGGCGGCGGCGGCGGGGTCGTCGGAGGGGTCGTGAAGAGTCAGTACGTGCGAGCGGGTGAGACGACGAGCAGATTACCCCAGAGTGCGAGGGCAGGTGCGATGAGAGGGAGGCGAGTGCGGGGACAGGTGCTGGCTATAAGTACGGGAGGTGTGTGCACTGTGCAGGGAAGAGAGAGCCTGGGCGCCAGAGCCACGGCCGAACAAGACTTGCACACGGGATGAGATCATCGGAGCGCGCGCTGCCGCCGGCATTCGTGCCACCCATCGCAGGCCATCGTCGTCCATGTCGCTGCCAGCCAGCGTTCGTGCCAACTCTACCGCCTCAGATCGAAGCGCAGAACAGTACTACGCGATAGTTGCGCGTAACAGAAGCAAGCCTCACAATCAATGCACGCGTCCCAAGATGTCCCTCCCCCGCCTCCCTCTTCGCCCCCTTGCATGCCCGCTCGCCACCCCACCGTCCGCGCACACCGCTCCGCCACACCGTGCCCATGCCAGATGCCCCCCTAACGACACCCGCCGCCCCCGCCCAGCGCTCAGTACCTGTATGTCCCCCACGGAGGCCCGAGCCGAGTTGCAGCGCGGCGCGAAGACACCCGAGCGTTTCAGGATGCACAGGATGGAAATACAGCCGTACATTCGTATGAGACACGTCGAAACAGCGGGGAAGATCCACAGTAGAATCACGACCTGACAGACGGTCAGCGTACGCCCACACCGACGCGGATACGCAGCCACCGCAGCCGCGCCCGCCCGCACATGCACCATCCACCCAGCGCCAACGCAGGAGGGACAAGTCGGTGAAGAGCCAGGAAGCCAGAACCGCCATTGTTCTCTGCTCCTCCCGTTCAGTGCCCTTCCGTGCCTCCTCTGGCGCCATGCGTGTGGATGGCCCCGGGACGAACAGCGGCTGCGAATGGTAATCGGAAGGAAAGACGCACATCTTGTACTGCACCTCCGTTTCGGGCCCGTCTCCTGCCTTGTACGCGATCGTTATGTCAAGGTCCCGGTTGTTCCTCGCGTTCGGTGCGCACGACAGCCGCCCAGTGATCTTGTCCCCAGCCGACACCGTCAGCGCGTCGGGCGTGTAGAACACCGTCTGTCTGCAGGCAAGCAAGCGCAAGCGCGGTCAGCGGAGTCAAAAACGCCCCCGCCGGGCTTCGAGAAGGGGAGAACCGGCTTCCAAACTCACTTCCAGTGCGTGTACTTCGCGTGTGGTCCGGTCGAGAACTTGACCTTCGTGTGTGTGCATTCGAAGAGGATGTCGAACCAAGCGAGGAACGCGTGTACGTCTGCACACCCGATCGTTAGCTCAGATCTCGCGCGGGGCATCCCCGCATGCAGACGCGCATGCCGCTGGGATATCGGCCAAAAGAACCAGAGCAAAAACACGCACAGTCATTCCGCGTGACCGTAAGCTCGAACGGCGCGGTAAACGAGAGGTCCTCCTTCTTCACCGTCCTCAGGTCGATGTGCTGCGGCGACGCGACGTCAGTACGCTCCAGCAGCGCTACACAACACGCGAACGAACCTTGATTAAGCACGGGTCGGAGACGACCGCCTTGAGCTCGACAGTGTCAACCAGAGGTTCGCGGAGTGCGATCTCCTTGATGCACGAGTAGTCGAACCCGTACACGTTGTCCCAGACTAATAAGCCCCGCGACGTGGCGCAGCAGTTCGGATCCATTTAGCAACAGCGTCGGCAGCCAGCAGCCGGGGACATGAAGAATGCAAAGAACCGGTGAGCCCCAGCACCCTAGAATCGCGACACCCGAGTGGTGAACTGAGTTGACGTACAGTTGATTTTCTCCTCCTTGTACTCGGCGTCCTCAATCGCGGCGACGTAGAGCGTCGCGACGTCCGGGAAGATGAGCCCGTCCGGCTTGAGGTACTTGTCGCGCGCGAGCAGGACCGTGTCGAGCATGGACTCGTACAACAGGAAGTAGCCCATCCATTCCGAGATGATGATGTCGAACTTCTCGAACGGCAGCGTGACCTCCTCGAGCTTGCCCTTCACGAGCGTGATTCCTGTGATACAGAACTGCTATCAGAACTCCGTGCGCCTCACGATCAACGAGTGCCTGAACGGCTTTCGAACGCAGATGTATGAGCCATTCAGACCGGTTGACAGCCCGAGCGTCAACCGATGTCACATTTGGCTTCCACAGTGAACCAGGGACCGACAAGCCTCTAGTCTTGGAACAGTCCTGACACAGAGCTCACCCAGCGAACGAGACGAGCACCATCACGAAGAGCGACTGTATCAGAGCCAACAGGCAAGATAGGCAAACTTCTGCACGATCGTGGAGATTCGCCCGTCCCCGAGTGGTCTCGAGACTACGGTATGCACTCGCTCATAACTCCGCCGCACCATCACGCGATGTCACCTGCGGCTTCCAGATACACTCATGGGGCCAGCAGAAAAGCATGAGCCACCAGAAGGGGGACGCTTCGATGACATCGCGCCGTGCTCGCACATTGGAAAGATACAACAGAAGGCGAAGGAGTAAAAGTCGACACATACTGTCTTTGAAGCCATTCGCTTCCACAATTTTCTCGGCCTGGTCGATGATGTTCGACATGTCGACCTAGAACAAGTGCGCCTATAGGTCAGAGAGCGAGGAGACGAACACGGTAAATCGAAGGACGCACTCCGACGACGTGCTTCGCGCCGGCCTTCGCGGCGAACATGCTGAGGATGCCAGTACCGCAGCCGACGTCGAGGACAAGCTTGTCCTTGAAGAGGTGGGGGTTGTTGATGATCGCGTTGCGGTACGAGCCCGTGCGCACGGTGTCCTTCAACATCTCCTCGTGGATACCTGTCCAGCATCGCGACACGCGATGAGCAAATGCGGAGGAACCCGCGAGGACCGAGATGTGTGCTCACCAAAGTGCGCGTACGAGTCCGCATAGCTTAGTACGCGACGCGTCAAAAGTCAACATCCACGAGCACAATATGACGCTGAACTGGACTGACTAGTCTCTGGAGGTCATGTCCCCCGGGGTGACCTTATCCTGCTGCATTGGCTCGGGGTTGGAGGAAGACGCGCTTGCCATGGTTCGTGTTCGAGTGCGCGTTCGGTGATAGGTTTTCGGATATGCTACAGTTGTTGTTGTCGTCAGAGACGATTATTGGTACAGTAAGTCGTAGACTTGGGGAGGCGTGAGCACGCTGGAGGAGGAGCAGGAAGGAATACAGAGATCAGCAGACGCGCGACCGAGGATAATGGAAGAAAAATCTCGAAGCGCCCGTGCACGATCGAGCTGATCACTTCAGATCTCCCAGATTATCTTGCCGCCGTGACGTCGGGGCATCGGGTGACGGGTCACGCCCGCCCTTTCCTTTCTCGGTGTGGCTCGCTTACACGATGTGAGCACAGCCATGTGGGGCACTGCCGCGAGGGGCGCAGTCAGGCCCAGTCAGGCGCAGCGGTTCCACGTCTCGCCCGCAGCTCCGAGGGCTCAGAAAACCCCGTGCAGTGCCCGACCGCTCCCAACTTAACGCATCCGGATCCTCTTCCCGCCAGTACTTAAGGACCTTGCCTCGCGATGATCGTGGACCCGACTTCTACACAAACACCCATGGTGCGTACCCATACTTGCACCTGTTCGTATCAGGACTCACTCGTGGACGCAGTCGAAAGATAACTCGAACGAGCACGACGAACATGCGCAGCTGCCGCCGCATGCGCCGCCTCCTTCATACGAGGCAGTAGTGAGCAATGGTGGAAACAGTGCGTACAGTACCGTCTTCACGTCTCCCTGCAGGCATCTAACTCGACAATCGACAGTCTCTGGACAGTATGTCCCAGATAGTGCCACCAAAGGTCAGGACGTCAAGGTTCCTACCCTCCCCACATCCGATACATACCAGGTCGCGGGCCCGCCTCCCTCACAAGCGGGGCAGCCTCCCGCCACGGTCGTGTACAATTACGTGAACCCCGTGACGGGCGAGCGCATAGTGTCCCTCCTCCCCCCAGACCACCCGCAGATGCTCTGCTTGCAGCAGGGCGGGCACGTAACGGAAACGAAGTTCGGCATCCTTGGTGAGTCCCACGCCCATCCTTCTATGCTGCGCACGAAGACTGGTGCTGACGGCTGGATGTGTGCCTGATAGGTATCCTGGCTGCGATCATTTGGTTCCCGCTCGGCGTCGGACTGTGCTTGCTGGACCGGAAGGTCTACTGCAAGCGGTGCGGCGCCATCCTTGACGAGGGCATGTGCTGAGGGCTGCACTACTCGCATAACTTCGCCACACCGGACTTATATCCCCCAACATGTCCCTGTAATGACGGACTTCATCGATTTCATGACCTTGTATATTGCCTACAGTTCACGCACCTGGAATACATGTATCATCAATTGTACCATATTCTCGGAGTAATCCAAGCCTGGCAACTCGGAGGACTTGCGATGTGAGCGGTAAGACCTAAGACCATTCCTCATCTGTCCTCCTTAGGCTGAGGAGGCCTCTCCCTCACTAGTCCTCGGCACCCCCATTCGAGCCACTCCTCCAACAGACCGATCGTTCCAGAGAACAAATTCTCCGGCATATCAAAGTTCTCCTGGCTGTCCTTCACGGCCTCCAGCAGCTCCTCGCGCAAATTCTTCAGCCACTTTTTGTTGGACGCCTCCTTGTCGCCTTCCTCGCGCATCCGTTTGAGCAAGGCCACCATCAACCCGTCCGTCGCCTCGTCAAACTCCGCTCTCTCCTCCACCCCATCGTCCACGTTTTCCAGATCTGGGATGCTGTCGCCGTGGATATCGCGAAGAAGCGCGAGTGCCTCCCTCGCCGCGCCCGGGACCGGTATGCGCGCGACGCGCACGACGTCGCGCAAGAACGGCGCGCACGCCTTCACGTAGTGTCCGCTGCAGGTCATTTTCTTCGCCCTGTGATCTTCCGGTTCGCGCATGTGCGCTGTCGCGCGGTCCACGCGAGCGCGGATGGAGGAGATGGAGGCAGGGAACGCTTCCGCGAGGAGTGCGTGGATGTGCGCGGTGACGCCTGGACGGAGATCCGGGTCGTCGAGGAGCTTCTTGAGGAGCTTCTTTGAAGCTTCAGGGGTGAAAGAGGCCAGCAGGTCAGACGTAGTGTACCGGGCAGAATTGTTTTGGGCGAGACTGCCGGCAGAAATGGCAATGGCAATTGCCATAGGCTGGCAGTTGCCTGGCGAATAACTTAGCGCCTGGTACCACATCCGCTAAGTTGACACCTGGAGCAGCACCTAAAGCAACCCAGAATTGTCTCGAGAGCATCTATCATCAATGCATCGCTCTGTAATGGCAGCTCCAGGACGGACTCAGTGCGAAAATTCGCAAGTTCATCGTGTTCGTCACTGAGAATTACCAAATATGGATATAGACGCCGTACTTCTGCCACATTCTGCCCAGCGATGAGCCCGGCAGATATGGCAAATGCCGCTGGCAATTGCCACTGGCGAATTGGCAGCATTCTGCCAAGTACATTAGTCAGACGCCTCGGTGAGCGGGGCCGTCTAAGTGCGACTAATGGTGAGCTCCTCGTCTACTGAGAGCATCGTGAAACGTCATGAATCGAGTAAGTACCTGCAGTCGGGAGGTTTAGTGACGGTTTTTGGTAACATTGGAGGCGGCGGAGGCGTTTCGACGGCAGCGAACGATAGCTGCCCGCACTCCGTTTACTGAGGGAGCTCATGGCAAGGTTAATGTGGTCAGGTACTAAGTAGTAGAGGCGAACTTGGCCAGCGGAGGCCAGCAGACATGCTCTCGATCGGGGTGCTGGATCTCGCTTCGTCAAACGAGATCCCGATCCAACAACGGTTGTCGTCCTCCCTCGTTTTGCAACGTCCACGCCCCAAGTTCCAACTCACCTTGCAGTTAGACAGTCCATATGTAGGATAGCATGCCTTGCACTGCGTGAAAATCTCGCCAAAGAAGGAGCCATCCGATGATCAGGATGCACCGGGCGCGCAGAATTCACATATTCCCAGCGCGCCCGGTAGTACATGCTTGCATGTAAGTGGCTTATGTACCTTCCCTCGACCCTACGGCCCTCACCAGTATTTACGTCGTCTGCATACACAGATGCACTCGTGACGTGCCGGGCGCACCACTAGACTTCCTCTCTGCCGCGTGCCTCGGTGCCAGTGCACTCGATTGAGTGCCCCTGCCCAATCCGAGGCGAGATAAAAACCGAAACGTCTACTCGGAGCACTATCACAACAACGCGGCACGTGAGCTCATTCGTAGACATAACACAGATACCCGCCCGTCGTGTTCATGACGTCCCGAATGGTGATCTTGGGGAACATGCCGTCCGCCGGTATAGTCGAGTCGAGCTGATCCAGGAGGCCATAAGCATCTTTCTGATGACTGACGGGGCCAAAGGGCGAGGGGAGGGATGAGAGGCACTCACGGAGAGATCTGGGGCCATGCCGTTGGGCCAGTCGTGCAGCGCCTGGATGGACGTGAGGTTCTGCACGGAGCCGCCCTTGTATGCCCAGAAGTTCGCGGCGTCGGCGCGCTGCCAGTCGTACCAGACCTTGTCGACCATCTGGAGGAGCACGACAATTTAGTCTTAACCCGCGGGGCACTTCACACGACAAACACGGAAATGACTCACAGCGTGGTGGAAGAAGAACATGGGTTCTGTGTGCGCGCATGCGTGTGGGTCAGCTGAGCGTTCGTCGTAGGCCTACGGTCGAAGGGACAGAACGTACCGTTCGCCGAGAAGGTGGGCTGGGGAATGCAAGGTTGAGGGGTGTTCGAGGGGCAGTAGCCCGAGAGGTCGCTGTTGGGTGGTCAGAAGGAAGACGGGGTTGGCCTGTGCAGCCACACTTACCCTCCGAGGATGAAGTGCACGCTGGCATGCGGTCCCTATAGCTAATTATGAGCCTAAGTCCACATCTACAACCTCAACTCGGCATCCCCAGAAACGCACCTCAGGCCGCTCCATGTAAGCCTGGAACCCCACGAAGTCGCCGGGAGTCCAGGTCACGAGCTTGCGCACCTCCGCGGGAGTGAATGTCTCGTTCGCGTACTGCGAGAGGTTCGTGAACATCGGGACGGACGCGAAAGGGAGGAACGGCTGCAGGGTAAAGTTGCGGCGGAGGATGTGCGGGACCGGGTACGCGAGCTCGAGGTGGCGGAAGCCGCCGTCCTGCACCTGGATGTCCTTCGCCGGGTCGCCCCACCCGCCGAGGCCGCTGATGGGGTCGGACTCCTTGAAGAGCGGGCTGTTGCGGACGTCGTGGGCATCTGCGGCACGCACGCCGATGGTTAGCGATTGTCGATGAAGGAGAAGGGGAAGGGGGAAGGGGATAACGGTACTGTCACTGACCGATTGACCAGTCCCAGTAGGGGAACGCGCCAGTGTAACCGCAGCGCTCCTTCATGGAGGTCTCTACGGCTTGGACGTAGAAACGGTGGAAGGGGTAGAAGAGGCCGGTGTTGTGTATCTGCGCAGTTCGAGTAAGCCTCGAGGTGGGTCAGTATCGGTTGAGTCCACTCGCCTTGGTGTTGAGGTCCATGTGGACGTAGACCAGGTCATCCCAGTAACTGCCCGAGGTGTTCACCGGCGGGATGTTAGATACGGAAGGGTCTACGGTGGGGGTAAGAGAGTCGTCGTGTGGAAGGTTGGCGAGACACTTGGAGTACCTGGTCAGCGGCTGCGTCGAGCTTTAGGATCAGCAAATGACTTACGCTGATCGCAGAAACCCATTGCGCACGTTCAAGCACAGAGAGCTTGCGCCATTCTCGCCTGACGGATGGATGTGTACATGTAGCAGCGTGTGCCCCGAGGGAAGAGAGGCCCAGCAAGAAGGCGCTAGCGATGATTGACGATAGGAGACGCATGGTCGCAAATCTCTGTGGTAGGTTCGGATTGCACCGTCGGTGGGTATGCGGACTGATCCTGCAGACCTTATACTCCAGGAGCGTCTACGGTTTGAATCGGGGAGATGCGCTCAGGACAAGCTCATGTCAAAACTATGTCATGGGACATCCTTGAGGTCGCACAGCGTACTTCAATTCACGCGACGCTCGCGCAACTTGGGGCGCGATGTACGGTAGCAATGGACGTAAGTGCGCACGCCGGCCAGCCATTGGTGCGCTGAATGCTCTCCGACTATCAGAGAAGAGGGGTTGCGGTTGGATGTCCCCACGAGAAGCTCGTCAAGATGATAACGAGTTCTGCACCTGATACGTCCTCGCATCCTGACGCATCACTTTCATCAGTACAATTGCCAGTGCGGCCAGAATGCTCGTTTACTCACCAGTTAGCGAGCATTCGGGTTCCCCAATTTACCCTCCGGTATCTGCTGGGTATCTGTATGCCCGGTGGAGCCAGGTCTCGCCATTGAGGCTCCGAGGAAGACACGAGGAGTCGTCCTCAACTCATCGAAGGTTGGACAGAATGGTCAGTGTCTTGTTCCTGCCAATTGACCGATGCTGTCACATTCGGAGTTCCGAAAGCGATGCATAGCTCGCATCCAGTAGAACACAAGGTTCGCGGAGTATGGATGAGCGTCGGCATGACCCGTATCGAAGCTGTTCCGATTCGCAAATTGAACAATCCCGACTAGAAGCGCAAGCAAACGTACGTTCGTCGTTGTCCGACCCTCGGCCGCACGATAACTGGTCTAGGGCCAGGTATGTCGTGTAAGTTGCCGGAATCCGACGGGACTAGGGGCTGCTCACGCGTGTTCGGGACCGAGGATCGTGGCGACACGGTGCGCTGTTCCCTACGTCAGTCTCATAGCTGAGCTGTTCAGGACAAGAGCTGCATACCTTCTGCTTCACTTGGCCTCGCGCGGGCTTCGGGAGCGTGGGTTTCAACCAGACGGACACAAAAGCAACCGTGGCAGTATGACACTTGCTGTGCCCACGCCGATGTTCACCTGATAGCCTCCGACGGTCGTCATCAATAGCCCGACTCGCTGCGTATCACTAGTGGCACCTTGGTGGCACCCGCGCTGGAGCGTCCTTCAAGCTAGCAAACAGACTTGATGTTCTAGACGACCGATACTAGACGCTACCGTGAGTACTCCATCCATTCACCCAGTGTAGTACGTACGTGTGTCTGCGCAGGAAGGGATCGATTGTCATCCCGGCTTCCTGTTATGGTCGGCTATGGAGACTACCGACATGGTGGTTGTAGAGGAAGGAGTGATAGGCGCTTATGCACGGATGGACATTCAACTTGAACCCACTAGCATGCGTGAAGACAACCTCTTTCCCGCTGCCTTCCCTCACGCTAAGACGGGCTCAGCCACATAGCGCACTTGTCGCCGCTTCAAACTCAGGGAGGGGAAGATGCAGCTAAAGTGCACTCGCAGTAGGATCGTGAAACCACACCCCGCCCACCACCGAGCTCATCGCTCGCGGGATGCTCGCCAGGTTGTCAATGCAGATATTCATGCGGACCGGCCATTACATCGGCGAGCAGAATATAAGTGGAACGTGCAACAACTTGCCTTTGTTGAGCAAAGTTTCGATCGACTGTTGGCTATACGGCTTTCAGCAGTCTATACGTAGTCGGCATATGTACACTCAAAATAAACAGCGCTCTCACCTTGGATCTTTATGCCATTCGTGCTCGGTTTCACTGCAAGCTGCTGGTTCGTCTTCGATGTTCTGGCTATCCAACAGTCGTATGGCCAGGCGAATAATCCGCATAGGGAGGCACTTTGGAGGTCTGAGGAGAACGCCTAGAAGTCCAGAGATTCAGCACAACATTGTCTCGATACCGTCGATACCAGCATGGCTGGAGTGCGTGAAGACACCAGAATCGCCTGCGTGATTGAAGGATGGAAGCACGCACAAGGTGTTTACTCCCGGCCTCAACAAACTTGCAATAGGAGCCAGGGTCGCATTTCCTCACCACAAAGCGGACGGCTGACGTTCTGCGGCAGCCCCGGTACACAGAAGATATGTGGAAAGGATAGACAATTGATAAGATGACACAAATAGAGCTACAGAGCACTGCTTAACAACATCAGCAATTACGGTACAGTAAGACAACCGCAGGGAGGCACTGACATAACCAACGATCACTTCTGCTTCTGCTCGAGCCGCGAGCGCACGACAGCCTCTGCACGATCCCAAACACACTCCCCACCTCGCTTCGCCTCCTCCCACTGCCGCGCCGCCGACTGTGGCGCCAGCTCAGCGACGATACGATGCGCGGGTCCGCCAGCAGACACAGCGGCATCGTTCAGAGCGTTCACAGCCCCACCAAAGAACGCCGCGTCCTTCTTCGCCCCGACGATCTGGATGAGGACGAGCTGCAGCGCGGGCAGCCCGTCCTCGTTGGTCGGAGACTGGAACAGCCGTGCAAGGTGCGGGATGATAGTGGTGGGTGACGTAGATCCCGATGGGCGGTAGACGACCGCGAGGTGCGTGAGGGCAGGGAGCGCCTGGAGACGCGCCCAACCAGACTCCGGTCCCGCTCCATCGGAGAACCCGAAGGGACAGTCAGGCCGACTGCTGTCGAAGGATGTCAGATGTATGCGCAGGTGCGTGACGGTTGGCCCGACCAGAGACGCGTCCCACCCGTCGCGGCATGCGACCCCGAGGAGGTGCTGCTCGCGGGGCTGGGTGAGGGATTGCAGGGCGGCGACGCCTTGAGACTGTTTGTACGATGGCAGCGAGAAGCCGCACGCGAGGCTCCGCACGCCTGCGCATGCGGTGAGCACCCTGTCGATGCTCTGCACGGGTCCGACGGTGAAGATGCCGAGGTTGTGTATGCGCGTGCGGACGAAGTCGGTGGGCTTGTTCGCGATTGCGGTGAGGAATGCGCGCAGCGAGCGGGCGGAGGAGAGGACGACGTGTTGTAGAGGATGGGGTCCGTCCAGTGTCGTACCGCAGACGATACGAGTGTGAGGTTGCGCGCGGTGGCGCGGTCGGAGTGAGCCGCGTGCTCGAGGATATCCCGGACGAGTTCGACGGGTAGGTTTGAGAATACAAACGGCGTTGACATCGTGGACTCGTACGTGGGTGAATGTGGAGAGTAGCGGTGTCTTGACCAGGTATCGAGGTCTAGTGGGTATAAGACGCAATGGAGGTTCAGGGTATACCGGACGTCGAGTCTCGACAAACGTGCTGGGCGGAGATCAATGCAACGAGGAGAGAACAAAGACGCACCGAGGTGAGGGGGCCGTACTTGTATCCTCCGGTGTGGGTGGCACCATCGTCAAGCGCACCGTGTGGCAGCGGGTGGAGTGGCCTGCACACAGTTTTGGGGTCCTCGGCAGGACACAGGAAGCGTTCGCATTCGGATAGATAAAGTTTGCGTCTCTGCGCGCTGTATGCGCCGCACGACATTTGCGGACTTCGAGATGGGCCCCCGAGCACGAGCGCGACGACGGCAGACGGCAGACAGCGAGAAGAGATGCTAGGACGACGTCAAGCGACAAAAAGCCGACGTCGAGGCCATGGGCAACGTCGAGAGCAGCGTCGTCCAAGCCGCCCGCGATGACGTCGCTCCGTGCTGACTCAGCTCCACCCGCTGAATTTCGAGCATTGAATGCTCGGAAAGGAAGGTAACCACAACAGATCTCAGGCGAAATCACTCCCCCGTTTCTCTGCAGCAGCTCGGCCGTCAAAGAAGGTACGGCGGACGACGCGATGCTGGGAAACACGAGCTCCGAGGCCGGGGGTCCACGCCGCCTGCGCATGCAGACAACGCGCGAACGTCGGAATATGAACGAAAAAGACGACATGACGACGTTTTTGCCATTGTTACAAGCAGTATTACACTCGCCCTTAACGGCGGGACATATGGATACACCAATAACGATACGCCGTGCCCCTGGTTGTTGGCAGCGCCCTGATCGTCGTTCCACGTCCTGCAATCCGCCCACGCGATACTCACGACGCGGAGATGGGGGATGGAGAAGCAGACTCGGAAGAAGTCGACGGAGTCGAAGCAGCGGCAGCGGTAGCTAGAGCTGAAGAAGTCGCGGCAGGACCCGTCGTAGGAGGTGATGCAGCAGCGCCATTAGAGCCATTCGCACTCGCTGACGTCGCAGCATTCGTGCTAGTGGACCCGTCGACGTTGACGCCCCTTGACGTCAACGCGTTCAGAATCAACACCAGACCGCTCATCTGCGCAGACTGCAACAGCGAGAGGTTGATCTCGAGGCTGAGCATGCTCCCGTTCGTCGACCGGATTACCGCTGGGGGCTGTGGCTGGCCGGCAGGCGGTAGCGAGGCAGCAGCGACGGGGACGATCCCCAGAGCCGCGAGCGCAGGAAGGGAGTTCACCGGGAGCTGCACAGGGATCGCCGTGTTGCTGATTGCGGAAGCGGGGGAGGCCTGGGCCTGCTGCACCTGGGCAGAAGCAGCGGATGTAGGCGTGGCTGAAGCGTAACCCGCGGGCGGATTGTAAGTTGTGGTGGGTGTAGCTGGCGTTTGGGGGACACTGCCGTACGGTGCGGTTGTGGTTGGAGTATAGGAGCTATACGCATGGGGGTTGTACGAGTACTGCGTCGATGGGTACTGCGAGTACGAATACGAGTATGGTGGTCGGTAAGGAGGCATGAAGGTCGCTGTCGTCGGTGTGGAGGTAGCCGAGGACGAATAGTAGCTAGATGCATTACTAGTCCGCACAGTCGGCGTCGGTTTCGGGGCAGGGGTGGATGGTGGCGGGGCGGCTGCACGCTTTTCGCGCTCGATTTTGTCAAGTTCAGCTCGTGCTGCCTTCAGCTCTGCGTTCAGGGCGGCCGTTTCTGCTCGCTCCGCCTCCAGGACGGCTTGCGCGAGGACATAACCCTGATCGTCTGGGGAAGCCCTCTGATAACGGACATGAACACCACGGCGAGGCTGCGAAAGAACGTCGTACGCACCTTGCCGGTATTGACTCGCGCCTTCGTGAAACGTCGTTCGAGAGCTCTCTTCCGTTTCCAGCAATCGAGCGCAAATTTCGTATCTGACGTTTAAGTGTTATGATGCTCCGGAGCATAGCACATACAATGGATGAGACATACCAGCGATTCCTCCCTAAGCAGATCTTCTTCAGTGGCCTTTCGTTTGCCCTTGCGAGAAGGGAGCGGAGTCCCGTGCTGGATGAGGATGTCCAGGTCTTCCTTGGGCTGCTGGAAGACATGATACGGCAGCAAGCGATTCACGACATCGAGCTCGTCAGTGAACGGGTTGTCCACGTCAGGATAGAGAGCAGCGCGCTGATCCTCCACAAGCCTAGCGGCTATCCTACAGCACAGCGAGGAAAAAAAAGCGTTCAGCCTCGCACCGAGACCCATGGCCGACACAATCGCACACGCGCACCTAGAAGCAGTCTGCACCATCGCATCCAGTTCATCTTCGCTCCGCCCATGCCTCTTGCCAAGTGCGATCGTCCGCGTCTTGACCGCGTCCAGATCAGCCACCACGCCCTCCTTCGTGTCCCGCGGCTCCTCCTTCACCGGCCTCGTCTCGCCACTGATTCCGTTCACCACAGAGCCATTCACGCTCCCTGCCGGGTCCACGCTGTTCTCCCTCGCATCCGTCGCGGCCGAAACCGATCGCACAACCGGGGTAGGGGGTGCAGTGGTCGGCGCTGTGGTCAGGACGGGCGTCGCGGGATAGGAGTAATCGGGGGCATCCTGGATGCGCCGGAGCGTCGTGGAGACCGCAGGAGACTGTCTGGAGGCGGCAGGAAAGGAGGAATACGCATGCGAGCTGGGACCTGCGATGCTCGACATCCTGCCCTCAGCGGTTTTGTTTGTTTTGTCGCGTTGACGCTGTCACGCTTGCCTTCGCAGGGCGTGACGGGGTGGCGTGACCGATTGCACCGTCACGCGGAAATCTCACGCAGGGGTTTAGGGCCGGCCCGGAACATCCGGGCTGCTGGAATATGTAATGGCAGGAAGGGAACCCGGGGCAGAGGTTTTGTTCGGCATTGTGACAGCTCAGTAGGCTCTGTCGCGCGTGCAATGCAGAGCGCGAGTGGTCCTGGGCCGGCGGTGTGGCACTTGGTATGAACGGCGGTGGCTGAAGCTCCGTGCTTCTGCAATATGCAGTTCAACCGCTGGTACTGTTGCATAGCACCCGGCGTGCACAATACAGATGTCCTTGCAAGGTTACAGTTCAATCTACAGAGCTCCACGACGGAAGTTCACGGCTTGCTCGGAGGTTGCGGTTCTGAGGCGAGGTCGTGGAGTCCGAGGCGCGCCATGGGAAGCTACTTGCTCTACAGTTAGTTTACGTCGAGCAACCTGCACATTCGTCAAAGGATTTCCCGCAGTTCGAAGCTGACTTAAAGACGTCGGTCTTGAGCTTAAGCTTCGCCAGTCGCCTATGATGTCAGCCAAGGGAATAGTCCAATGGCGAACCCTGGAATATGTCGAGGTGCGCAAGGGTGCGCATACCGGTGTTCTGTTAATCCCCGCTGTAGTCGGGCTTCTGTGCGGGGGCCGTCTGTTGTCGAGATGCTGGTATACGCATGAAACGTGCCGGGGTCGAGAGGTGACATGGACAGATCCACGAGGTGTATTACCAGTACGTTTCGCCAAGGTATCGGCTGCACTGTGTGCTGCAGGAAGGGCGAGCTGCGAAAGGACATACGATGATCAGACCGGTGTTCATCGAGGACGTTCAGAGAGCAGCAGCTGCAAGACTTACATAGACGGTTAGTCGCGAAGGATACTTACCGGGAGTACTTCCGGTGCGCCTGGGCCCTGCAAAACAGACTCACGGATACACTCACGGACTATCCTTTGCCAGTAGACGGCATGTTTGATGATGACGATGTACAGCTGGGCAGGTACCGCCCCGTCCCTGATTGCTCCACGATTACAACAGTATATCGCTACATTGAAACTTACTGAATTCCATCCCGGGGTAGCTACGCAGGGCCAGCAGCAGCAGCAACGCCTTCGGATGCAGCTCGCGCTGACTGTTGTCTGAGCGAGGTCGGAAGGTGCCGCCTCAGCAGCTCGTTCGCCTGGTTCACTTCTTCCGCATTACTAGCAGCGACGAATTCCAGATACTGCCGGGCAAGGGCCAGATCTCCGCCGCCATGGCTGATATGGTAACGTGCGACGTACACGGCCGACTTGGACCACTCAGGAACGGGCTTTTCTGTTGCGAATGCTTGTCAGTATACTGCTATCATGCGGACAACATGGTTCCGTAGAGCTGCGCCACGAAGACCGGTGTCCTCTCATGGACAGCGCCACGAAGGGCCGAGGCGGATGGGATGGACCAGGGGTCGAACGCACGACGCAGAAGAGAAGGCGGCGGAATGGAGAAGAAAGGGGGGAGGGACGTACGAGCTGCTCGACAGACCTCGACTATGCGTCGATGGTAGGCCGCGGCTTCGGCATACTCCTCCAGGTCGTCGTGGAGCTTCGCAAGCTTCAGATGGATGACGGTCTCTTGCGGGTCCGCACCTATGAGAGCACGCCTAAGGCATTCGATAGCCTCTCGTAACCTGAACGGTTGCGGTAAAACCGTATCACACGGCAAAACGCGGGGGGACAAAGGGGGCCCGTCAGCACAGCAGCGGACATAGTGCGCCCACAAAGTAGTCTGGGATCCGGGGGCCAATGGACGTACCTGCCCATCTCCTCATAGCACATGCCCTGTGCTTGCCATATGCGCACATCATACGGCCTGATATTGGGGTAAGATGTCAAAATATGTTGCGACGCGTCTGATGGGACGGCTTCATTCACTCACCGAAGAGCCGTTGCGTGTTGGTAGTAGTATAAGGCATATTGGTGCATGCTCAATAGTTCGTACGCCTGGGCGAGACCGTACCACGCCCTGTAGTCCTTCCTGTTGACATCTGCGTTTGTCGACGCCACAGTGGTCATTGAGTTGGTGTCCGGCTGTATGCATGACGAAGAAGCCGAGCGACACTTACCCACAGCTTTCCGATATGCTTCAATCGCTGCATGAGAGTTTTTCATCTCAACATACTCGTGACCCATCAGAGTCCACGCTGCCAGGTAGGTCCGGTCAAGCTGCGTGGCGCGTCTGAAGTACTTGACGGCCTTCTCATGCTCGGCTCGCAAAGAGTAATAGTTCCCTGGGGCACAAAGGACCGGCGATCAAGGTCAGACGGCTCCTCGGTGCGTGATACGGCATAACCTACCGATGATGCAGCATATCTCCGGTCGGTCCTTGTCGATAGCGAGATAATCATGCGCAAGCTTCGAAAGGGCAGTATTGTTCTCGGTCACGTATAGGATGTTCGAGAGAATGTCGATGTCGTCAACCCGGTAGGGATCAATGGCGAGGATCTTCCGGAACTGGCTCTCTGCAGCGGTGAAGTCTGGAGAGTGAATTGCATCGTGATGAGCCGATCGGAATACCGCAAACGGCGACGGAGGTGTCACGAACCATGCAGATAGTAGAGGACATTTCCTCGCAGGGCCATGATCCACATGCTGCGTGGAAAGAAGTCCTCGCTGAGAAGTCGGTCGCACAATGCTAATTCGTTATCGCTGGGGCTGTTCAGGCTGTTCAGGGTCTTGACTTGGAACATGAGTACGAGCGGATGACTGGCAGGTAGCGGGAGCAATGGCAACAGGGAAGAAAGCTGTTAAAGCGGGGCGGTTAAGTCCCTAGTCGGTGCGTAATGTAAGTGCCACTCCACCTCATCGCCATCGCAAAGACAGTCTCCGAGGGCCACCCAGGTGGACCAGTTCCACGGGTACTGCGCAATAGAGAGGATAGCGCTCTCGATCGCCTCCTCTCGTCTAGAAAGACGGCAGAGGAGGACGGCTTTCCTATAATAATAACTTCAATAGAGTTCTTGGGAACCAAACGTGAGCCAGCTTACAAGAACAACAGCCACGGGTCCGTCGCATTCTTGACGAGCTCCAGCAGCTGATGTAGGGAAGTGTTCACAGGTTCGGGAGGTTGTTCGCGAGTCTCTGTGGACGGTTCTAGCTGCGCAAGAGCGTTCAAGCACCGCGTGGACTTACTTTCGAGTTTGTACCACTCTCGTTGCGCTTCCTTCTCACTTTCCTGTAGGCGGGCTCACTCATTGCACCGACGCGACGCAGGAATATGTGATTTACCAGGTACTGGCTATAGACACGGAGGAACTTAGCCTTGGAACTGCGACATGACTTCAACCAGTGAATGGCTCTGATGAATTCCTTAGCCTCCATGAAGGTCTTCGCCATGGCCAAGTGATCGGCGTCTTGCGCCTCCCACTCCGCCTCTTGTTGAAGGATTTCCGGAGACTGTCCTTGCAACGGCGGCGCATCAGGGTGACGATTGTGAAAGTGGTGTGCAATGTCTGCAGCTCCAGCAGGCGCCGGTGTTTGGACTGCGAACGAGAAAGATGGACGCGGGGATCGTGATCGCGCGGGTGTTGAGGTAAACGGTGGGATGACGGGTGGTTCAGGGAGTCGTTTCGGTGCAGGAAGTGAACACAGCAACTCGGCGGCCCTGCAGGTCGTGTCAGACTCACGTCATGGAGTAAAGCAGAGCATGCTCACCACTTCGACGCGTAAGCTAGACCTCTGTCTGAACAGTCGCGAACCGCGTGCCGCAACGCCGCCACCACTTCGCCATCAACCTTGAACGGTGCCTCCACCATGCTCCTGAGGTCTTCTGAGCTCGAGCGTTCTCCAAAGTTCCAGGTGGTGGTTTCTAAACAAGAGACGCGAGGATGGTCGCCAGTAGCCGAGCAAACGTTGAGGCAAGGGTCAAGCACAAAGACGCGTCCTCGTGCTTGACGCCGGCCCGACTTGCGACGCGTCGTGCCCGCAAAAGGCAACTACACAACGTCCACGTCACGGCACTGGGTCACGAATCAAGGCGGCCAAGTACGGTCGCCAGCTCAGTTCACTACGACCATGCTGGCCAGAGGCCGCCGCGAAGCGTAGCTCTACCTCGACTAGGACGTCTTCTGTTTTGACCGTTGGGCATTCAAGGGACTGCCATTAGTAACCATAGGTATTCACTTGTCCGATAGTACTGAGTATGACGGTACGCGAATCACTCTCAGGAGCTGTATTGCGCGGTGCGAACTAATCTCATGAGTATCAGGGTCCCGCGAATTGGCTTGTTCCGGTCGCTGTATTGACCGTTGTTGCCAGTCTGGTTCGCCTATACAACGTTGTCACTGCTCCCCGACCTGCCAAGCCTACTGGGCGCCGCGAAGCCAGAGAAAGATGTAGCTTCGCTGTCTTTCTTGGCTCAGGTCTGTGCTTCGCTTCTGCGTTCGAAACATGCTGACAGCGAGATAATCAGGCGGGCACACCAGCGAGGCTCTCAGCCTTGTATCTGCTCTTGACTTCAACCGCTATGTCCCCCGCACGTACATCATCAGCGAAGGTGACACGCTGAGCATGCAAAAGGCCGTTGACCTGGAGTCGGCCAAAGCCGCAGAAGCACCGAGTACAATGCCTTCCGTCAGTGTCTTCCGTTCTTCGTCGGGGTTTCTCTACGTCTGTACACGCGAATCCACTGACTGTGAAATCAGAGCATGCGATCAGACCCGTGCTACACGTTCGTGGTGATACCCCGAGCTCGGCGTGTCCACCAATCGCTCCTCACAACCCCCTTCACGGCGGCGCTGTCGCTCATCGCCGCCGTCTGGCACATCACCGTCGGGCCGTTGATCGTGGGGCCACCTGTCCCGGAGGTGTTGCTCCTGAACGGGCCTGGCACATGTTTCGTGCTGTGTATCGCAACCTATCTGAACAGAGTATGTCGCTTCATCCGCTCATGCAACATGCTCACCGTTGACATATCGTCCTTGCTTACATCACACTCAAGTATTTTGGACTGCGATCGCCCAAACTAATATACATCGAATCCTTCGCCCGAGTACAGCATCTCTCCCTCTCCGGGAAGTTGCTTCGGCCATTGGTCGATAGGTGAGCGAACAATATATCTGTCTCCTCTGACTCACGATACATTCTTCGCAGATTCATTGTCCAATGGCCCGAGCTAGTGAAGGACAAGCGCAGGGATGAGTGTCATGGATGGCTTGTATGACCCTCCGTGCATTCTGCGGGACGTCGTCGCGCTGTGATGATCCTTGCGAAGACTGCATTGTATTCATGTGTGGGATGGGACCCTCAAACTCTATGGTTCCCTCAATCGATTGACCAAGCGCAACGCAGAGTCAAAATGGCTTGCCACAGTGCTATCGATCACCAGGCATCCTGGAATACTTGCCGAGAAATGACAATACTATTGCAATGGTACACTGATAAATGAATAACTCAAAGCAACCCGAGGCATGGAAACCGACAAGAAGAGACACACAATATCCCTCTACTTCCGCGTCCACCGATCTTCGCCGTCATGACGTCCACCACGTTTGGCTGGGCTCGCGCTACGCCCACGACCGCCCTCACGCTTCGTAGGTTCCCAACCACCTCCACCCGTGACCTGCTGAGGATTAGGCGGCGTTCTAGCCGTTGGCCGTGACGCAATGAACGGACAAGGTCCGGAGAGGCGTTTCGGAGATGCATGAAGTTGCAGAAGCCGCCCCGATTGCATTCACCGTTTTCGTTTTGTCGACAGCATGCTTCACGAAATCGGTTACGGGCGACAGTTCCGCGTAGAGCGGGCGGCCTGCGGAGTCGGGATTGAGTACTACGTCACGACAGGGTATCACAACTAGTGGCGGACATCACGCACCTGCATACCAGCGGTCATTCAGGTTGTCAACCGCAGCTTGAGCCTCCGTCTCCCACTCATAGCGCGCGTACACGTTGCCAATGAGGTGATCCCCGACATTGTCGCAAACCTTCGCGCGAGAGGTTCGCGTCAGCATGAAACTGTTGATGTGAAAACGCGAGACAAGACTCACATGAAGCTCCAGAAGATGCCCAAACTTTGCCAGCTCGCAATAGAGGTCCTCATACACCGCGTCAAATCCCTCCTGCAATTCCTTCTCCGTCTTGTTGCAAACCGGATCGTGTGCGGGGTTGTGGTAGACGTTCGGGAGAAGGATTGTTTGTGAGAACGCGGGCTTGATATGTTTACGCGAGCAGCGGTCACCGTGGCGGCATGCCCCAATCTATATGAGCACTGGTTAGCTACATACCATGGTTGCGCAACAGATGCAGACTCACTTTGTAATAGAACGAGCAGTTGACACGGTCTTGCTCAGTACCGAATATGTTTGCCTGCAAAACGGTCAGCTCTCAGCTGCAACAACACAAACAACTATCGGGACGCACCAAATGTGAGGCCATGACGGGCGAATGTAGCTTGAGGACGTGTAAGTCGACGAGAGAGGTGTGCGTTATGGTCGCCTCAGCGTGCGAACTCGCGCTTATATAGGTGGCTGATGCTGCTGACTCAGCCAGACCAAGCAACTTGCCTTTTCTAGAACTTTCTGAGTGGCTTAGTCGCTAGCGCTGGAAATCGCCTGAATGATCTCATGTTCAGACTCCTCACAACGGGCAGGCTCTCCGTTCGTTAAGTTATTTCACCCATCTCGTTTTTCCTGATGATGGTATGAAGCTCTTACGTTTTGTGACTCAGATGACGCTGCCCAGCGAGCGACGACTTGGAGACGACTCGGAGGTGACTGCGACAGAGCTCAGCGGATTCAACGACGGACTCGGCTCCCGGCGAAGTCGA